>MU717163.1:5678-24128 GCA_026770625.1 Nicotiana glauca | reverse complement strand
TTTGCCAAGATGGAGTCATAATCTTGCACCTTTTCTATCAGATTGGCAATGGTTCTCTGGTCTTTCCAACTTCTCACTGACACTTCAGAGGCTTTCTTCATCTGTTGAAGCTGAACACGGAGGGCTTCATTCTCGCGAATCAAACTCTTCTTTTCACCTTCTGCTTCTTGTGCTTGTATGTCTTTCTCAAACTTGAGGTTCCTCAGGCTTTCTTCTAAGTCATGAATAGTTGCTTTGTATCCATTTTCCTTCTCACCCCAAGCCAACCGTTCTTGGATTTTGTCATCAAAGGCTTAAACATGCGACCTTTTTACGGGCCTTTTGGGCTCAGGTTCTGACTTATCATCCACGCGAGATATCTTCTCAAACCACCTAGTATAACCCGAATCTACCTCACCTTTCGCAGGATCTGGAACTTGGGTATCATCTTTCAAGTAGCGACAACCATTCCAAATTTGTTGGATCAAAGACTCAGGTAGTGGGGCTTCGGGGTGTAGCTCAATCACTTGCACACTCAAATCTTCGTCTTCAGGCACCATTTGGTACCTTCCTAGCTGTCTTAGAACTCTCTGTGGCGCATATGGCTGGACACTTCTCAAACCCAATAGTAGCAATTAACTCTTTAAGGCCGACATGTGTATTACCTCTCTTACCGGGAGCCATCCCAAAGTCCACTCAATTTGACTTGCATTTAAAGATCTTAGGTGGTATATCCAGGCTTCCACCACTTCTGGAGAATTATAATCTTTTATTCTTTCTTCATCACTCTCAATGACATTGTCCTTGCTCGGACCATACCGCATGAACATGGGGTGATGTCGGAGATGTTCAATCAACCACATTTGCAACAAAATATTGCACCCTTCGAATTGCCCCGGACTTACACAAAGTCAACGCCCGATAAATATCTGATAGAATGATCGGGGCAAGAGTGTGATGTTCTTTGGTAGTGAGGACGTATACGACCCTGGCTATGCGAATGCCAATCGTCCGCTCTTTGTTTGGGAAGACCATGATCCCTAGAAACGCCACTATGAAAGCGAAGCGACGGTGAATCTGCCATGTGTCCTTATTATGCTAGTTGCGAAGGCCCTTTTCATGAATTTCAAACCCATCTGGCTTCCCGAACCTAGAATATAAGAAGTAGAAAGAACAACACCCGTTGACCACGTTGGTCTTTCTGATTTGATTACTGATGTTCAGAAGACCAAAGAATCGGTGTACAGAAGGAGCCTTCGGGAATAAGAGCTTCTGTTTTCTCAAATCCCTACCAAAACCAGAATACCCAGCTATCTCTTCTAAAGTGGGGGTAAGCTCAAAATCAGAGAAGCGAAAGACATTGTGAACAGGGTCCCAAAAAGTCACTAGTGCTGCAATCAAATCATCGCGTGGTTTAACTTTCATAATATCTGTGAGGGCTCCCAAATACTTAGTGACCCATTTCTGACCATCTTCTCCCAAGTCATACCACCACATCTGAAGCTGGAGTAGAAACCCATCCATAACCGTCAACGGTGTGTCCTGGATAGTGCTCATTTTGTACCTGTGGGTGATTAAGGTTAGGGTTGACACTAGCCTCAAAAGACAGAACTAATGCACTCATTTTGTAAAATAATATTTTGTATATGACTCCATTTTAAAAAAAAAAAAATCAAAGAGAGGGTGGCTATTTTTTTGCAATTATGACCTCTTCATACTTCCAAAGATAACTTTAAGGTCGAAATGGGCATGATGGTAAAAGTGATGCCCAATTGACAGACATTCCATTCTTGCGAGATTAGCCCCTCGACAATTTTGAAGTTGTTCTAAGGCTATTCCGACAAAAACGGTTGTGGATTAACCGAAGTTGGGTCTGTTTGTTTGCTTTTGGAAAAAAAAACACTCGACAGATTTCCTTTTTTTTAGTTTTTTTTTCAAAAAAAAAATGGGGCCGAACCCTATGGAGGTTGCCTACGTATCTCACATCCGGTGAGAATCAGACCCGCGTAGTTCGTATATGTTTCGATAATAGGATGACACTTTTTTTTATTTTGAAAAAAATTAGGCTTATTTTGTAATAATCTTTTTGGGGTAAATACTAACAGTTTTCAAAAAATCGGGTAAAATTTCCTCCTTTCTGGTTTTCCCTCAATTTTTATATTTTTATTTTACTTTATTATTTTTAGAAGCCGGTCAACATGCACAATCTGAATCAAACATAATGCACAAGTAGCACATAAGATGCATCAGGATGGTCTTGTAATTCTCAGGTACACCTGTCCTAGACGGACCCAACCCCTGTGTTGAGTCCCCAAAGTCAAATGCACATGATGCAAACAAACGTTCCTACTAGGGATCCGGTATGAGGCTATGTTATTCTAGGTTTAAATCTTGGGGGGAGTGTATTAGACCTGGCTTACCCAAGCGGACAGCTCGAGCCAAGGTGGGGGCAACGTACCGGGAGCACGAAAGTCTACCCGGCCTAGGTACTTGACCCAGCCTCGTCCTAACTGGTATGACTTCTAATAGAAAAGTGGGCCACGCGCACGTGTGCACCATAAATTCAGAAGACTCAGAGGGGTGGCGCAAGAAAATAGTTTAATATAATTCAAATATTATCAAAGCGGTAAATAAATGACAATTAGCACATTAGGCCCAAAAACACAGTAATAACAGAAAATTAATAGAGCCAAGTATAATTCACACTACAAGCTCGAATTCTGAACCCTGAACCAGAAGTTCTGGGTCGTCATCCCCAGCAGAGTCGCCATAGCTGTCACACCTCCTTTTTACACACCCGAAGGTATATAAGAGAGTTTTTCCAATTAAAGTAACATTATTCGAAATGGAATTATTTATTTACTTTTATTCAGAGTCGCCGCTTGGGATATTTTATTTGGTGTCCCAAGTCACCGATTTATTTTTACATCCCAAATCGAGGAAATTCGGCTTTTATTTTTAAAGTCTGCGAACCAAAAATTCTAGATAAGAAATTCTGTTAACCCGGGAGAAGGTGTTAGGCATTTTCGAATTCCGTGGTTCTAGCACGGTCGTTTAATGATTATTACTTGGCTTAAAAATGTCTAATTACTTATTTTAGGACCTATGTGCATTTATCTATTAACCGCTTTTAATCACTTGAATTATTCGTAAGTAAAGAAACGAGTTACGCGTACGTATACTCATTTCCTTTGGCGCGTCAAAAATCATGTCACGCGAACGTGTCCATAATTAATAACGCTTTGTTTATTTTATTAAGAAAATTTTGGTTGAAGTTGCGCGAACGCATCCCTCAGGTCATTTTTTAGAAATAAATTTGCAATTATGTTACGCGAACGTATACACAATCACAATACCAGTCTAAATCGAGCCTAGAGCAACAATTAATAATATTTTATTACTATTAAGATTGTTTCGCCCTCTAAAATATTAATCAACATTTATATCCTTTGAAGGCTAAACATTTATTTAAAGAAGCAATTTATATAAGATAAAATTATAATATTAAAAATTATACCCTTACCTTTAGGAACTGAATTCACGTACAATTGTGAGATTAGAACCCAAAAGGTAAACTTTCTTCTTGGCCAACGTGAAAGAAATTAGAACTCGGGAGATTTAGTTTTTAAATTGAGAAATTTAATAAAGGGTAATTGATCAAATTTCACGAAAACCAAACTATCATGGTTGCCTAAAATTTTCGGAAAGACACAAATTGTATTTGATACTAATCGTGCACTGAATACCATATTCTATTTTAATTGCTCAACTCTAATACTACTTGGAAAATAACACTAAATAAGAAATTAATTTGTATAAACTTCCAATACCAACCATATTCTAATATTTCTTATATTATATTTTGTGCCTTTTTTGTTCGGCACCAACCCCACACGGAGTATAACATTTTGAAAACTTCATATATATATATATAAAGGCTTTTGTTGTCTGGTCATATTTTTCAAACTTTAAAGAATATAACTAATTTAAAAAAAAAATCAAATATACATTTGAAACAATGAGGGTGTGCATACCTTATCAAATGAAAACAACCTATAAAGCTGCATCAACGAATGTACGTTAAAAAATCTTTGCTCATTAAAATGTTCCTTCGGCAAAAACTTTACAGCAGTGGCTATTTGACGCGAGCAAAAATAGGAATCGATGCCGGAAAACTCGCACACAAACTCGACTGAACCGCAAATCTGTCCGGAAACCTCAGACTACGACCTTCGTCAAAACTCGCAGCCAGAATACTCGAATTAAACCAAAACTCACCGAAACTTGGAGGTTTTAAGGTGGAATTTGATTGCTAGTTTTTGGGTGTTTAATGGCCGAAAGTGGAGGTGGGTGTTAATGGCGGAAACCAACAAAGTCTAACAAAGCTTGGTGAAGAAAAGGATCATTGCAACCTTGGACCAAAACGTTACTCCAAAGTCTTTGAATTTTATATCTCGTTATTTCTTTTTTTCTGTATTTTTCTTTTTCCAAAATCTTCCTCACTTTTGTTCTCCTCTCCCTTTTTCTTTTTCACAATTCTCCCCTTTATAAAGAAGAATGAGGGTGGTTATCAGTAGATGGAGATGTGTGTGTGAGTGTGTGATCAATGGTAGAAGACGTTAGTGAAGTGGAAAAGTGGGGAAGTTGAGTGTGAGAAAGTGGGGGTAAGGCATGAGTGAAGTGGAGAAGTGGGGAAGTTGGGTGGTTTTATTTATTTTTATTTTTATTTTTTAACTCTATATATTTATTTAACTTTTCCTAACCTTTTTTTTAATTAAATAAAAGAAGATAAAAAACATGCGCACACACAAGCACCTATATATATACATATATAAATTCAATATTTACACTATAGTTAAATTATACTAAGTAAAAATACTATAGCTTACATCTAAATTAGAAGAAATCAAATATATATAAATTTTCTTCTATTTAAACATAGAAAAAAAAATTCTATTCTAATGAATATTTTTTTTATAGTTTTTAATTTTCTTAAATAAAACATATTAAAAGTAAAATAAATGTTTTAAATATTAAGATTAGACCTAAAAGAAATATTTACACTAAATAGTATAGGATTTAGAGTGTGGTCAAAAATTAGGTGTTCACAGCAGCAGCCGCCTTCCTCACCACCAACACTCGCCGCAAATCCCGCGACAACCCTTCTACTTCTTCACATCAAGATCCCGGCAGCCCAACCTCTGTCAAGCAAGAAAAACTGTCGTACCAGCCCGCCAACGCAAGTCCACCCCCACCACACACACAGCTGCTGACCCATAACCCATCACTTTCACCCATCTCCAAGCCACAACAGCTGCCTCTCTCTCACCACCTCAAAGCCGCTGGACTCACTATTGTTCTTAGCAGCAACATCGTGAAAGAGCAGCAACAAGAGGTTGCGAAAACTGATCTGAAACATTAAAAAAAGTGCAAAAAACAATGATAAAAAAAGAAAACATATAAGAAATTTGAAGTTTGATTTTGGATTCAAGTCCTGTGGATTTACGTTTCAGAATTTAGCTTGCTCTTCCGCTTTTCAATTTATAAAACCATGGAATCCGGCGATTTTAGAGTTGAGTCAGGCATGGATCGTTGAGTCTTTTCGGTTCGTGTTACATCCATTACTGGGTTTCAGGATAAATAGCATCTTTAATTTTGAGGTCCAATTCTCTCTTGGTCTTAATATTTAATTTAATTGACATGAAAACAACATTATTTTGTGAACTGGCTGTTATTTGATTGAGTTGACTACTATTTGTTAGTGATTAGATTATGTTGTTACTGAGTCTTATGCTTGTTGATTTGATATTTTGGGTATGCTACATGGTTAGGTGAATACAGTAGGATCTTGTTCTATTTTAATTAGATATATAAGTAAAATGAATATGTCATTGAGTAAATGGGCATGGGGTTTGGGGTAATACAAATTGAAGAGAATGATTTGAGCATGTGGGTTGCTGCAGGATTAAAATTAATGGCATTTGGGCTTAACATGATTCCCATTGTTATTGTTCTATTCTATTGACTCGACAATAGTTTGCTTAGGTCCGTCATCACCTGGGTAAGCAAATTTTAGGATTTTTGTTAATTTTGAGGTGAGAGGTCGTTCCCTTAGTTAAATTTATTCGAGGAAAGCCCCGAAGGATTTCTATATATTTTATTCCGGAGAATGCCCAGTAGCATTCTATAATTGGAGGCCGTGGTGAACATCGTAGAAGTAGTGTAGGATAATTTAGAACTTTAATTTTCCTTCTTTTAATTTTATTTTATTTAGATAGGGATGACCTTGAGCCTCTTTTGTGTTTATTGACTTTTTCAGTGATTTTACCTCAATTTGAATATTCTAAAAGCCAACTTGATCATGTACGCAACCGTACTAGTTACGGGATTCGAGGAGTGCCTAACACCTTCTTCCCGAGTCAAATGAATCCACTTACCCAAATCTCTGGTGCAGACTTAGTTTTGGAGTCCAAAGTATTTTAAAAGGATTTTTTTTAAATGGCGACCTGGCACACCAAAACCAATGTCAGGTGGCGACTCTGAGTTATTTCCTTTTGAACACAATTTGTTACTTTTAATTAAAAACCTTTTTGAGCCTTACTAAATACTTATATTTATTTTAAGAGGGTTAGTAGAAGTTGGTTAAAAAGGGGTGTGACAGCTCTGGCGACAATACTGGGGACTTGCAGGTTCGAGCTGGTACTTGATCTTGTCGGCTTTAAGGATATTCAGTTGAAGTGTTTGTTTCTTTATTTTCTTTGTTTGTCTTATTTCCTTGTTTTGTTGGTTATTTGTTTATCGTTTTTCTTAATGTGTTACTACTTTATAAACTGTCATCATTTGCATAACCATGGGTCTTCTTTCTACAACAAGTCTCGGAATACGCGTGGTGTGCACGAACTCTTTGTTGAGTCACCCTTGTTTTAGCAAGGAGCTGTCGGATGTATGGAGTGGGTGGAAAGCTTCAGCAGCCACTATCGACCTTACGCTCCCCCGAATTGCCTTGTTAGTGAACCCCAAATTTAGGTCAGCCTTTAGGTCATTCTTAATTGCATCATGTCATTTAAACCTAGCATGGTTCGGTCCCATGCATCGTGTCATTGTAGGAGGCCTATCTAAATTGTGTCAAAATGGGCTTATGGCCTAAAAAGACATTCAATCATCCCTATGTGATACATGTTGCATCTTTGAGGGTAAAAAGGTTATTTGGCGGACCGATGTTTTGAAAAGAAGGGTAAAAAATGAAGCAAGTTGGGCTAAATTATATTTTTCTTTCACAACTTTTTCAAGGAAAAACCAAAAAAAAAAAAATCCAAAAAGATTTTGTACTTTCCCGTCATTTTTCAAAAATCAAAAAAAATCCAAAAAGTTTTTATATTTTCTATCATTTTTAAAAAGACAAAATATTTTTTCCAAATTAGTGTCATTTTTTAAGCTTTCTCCCATATCCAATCTGCCAGAACTACGCATACCCGATTCTCATATCTCGGGGCGGGATACGTAGGCAATCCACATAGGGTCTGGTCTATCTTAGTAAGCCTTAGGTTCTTAGCATCGTGGAGTTTTAGCCAAATCTTGCATGTCTAGCGACGTTTGGCCACATCAGCTGTTTTGGCAAAATAGAGATATTTTTGCAAAGTGGCTTGTTAACCCATTTCTTAGAGTCCTAAGTGCACAACAAGTGTCCTCTCTGTTTTAAGGTCCATCCTATTGAATTTGCATGTCTAGCCACTTTTGGCCAATTTTGGCCAGTTCGGCCGTTCTTACAAAATGGGGTTATTTTCGCAAAAGTGGTTCAATTACCCATGTCTTTGAATCTTGACTCCACGATTACGTATTATATTACTTTAAGGTCTGTCAATTTTGAGTTTGCATCTTTAGCCACTTTCGGCCACATAGGCCATTTTTGCAAATGTGTCATTTTTGCAAATTAATTTTGGGCCATCATTATTGTGTATTTGAATACATATAAGCATTAGTGAGGTATTTTCATATCTTTGAGTTCACCTTTGTTGAGTTTGCACTTCTAGCCACTTTAGGCCACGTAGGTTAATTTTCAAAAAATAGCCCAATAGTGTCATGCATGTGTCCAATATGAGGTGTTGTGGTGTCGCATAGTGTCTTGAGTCACTGATCTATTTGGTCTTATTTTTCTCATTCAGGTATGGATTCATTTACCACTGCTCGAGCATGATTGATATCCCAGGACCATCGCATTTGAAAGGTTGTCTGAAGAGGCTTTTTATATTTTGAGACTGTTTTCATGTTTTCTTTTGCTTTTTTGTCTTGTGTAGTAGTTTTGAGTCTTTTAGGTGGTGTAAGATTTTGTCTAGTCTTTTGTTATTGTACTTCATGTGATGTATTTGAAAAACCAAAAAAAAAATTATAAATGAAAAATCCACAAGAATTTTATTTTTAGTTTATTTTATGCACCACTTTTCCAGAACTACGCTTGATCTGATTCATGAGGGACATGATGCGTAGGAAACCTACATAGGGTTCGATCGAATCATTAAAAAAATAAAAAAAAGAAGAAAATAGGATGAAGTTGTGGGACGTGAGAAATGAGAGGAAAGAAAAGAGCGATAATCAGAAAGAAAAGAGGGGGAAAGAAATGAAAAACCAAGCGGTGTTAGAAAGGAAAACGAAGATGGATATGGGGCAAGAAAAGTGAAATTGGGATGATGCCATATGACCTTCGTACCCTCAAAGCCATTCTAGAACCGTTAACTGTGACTAGGGGCATTGCACGCAATGTGATATTTCTACCTGATAAATGCTATAATGCTAACATGTTGGCTTTGTTTTGCTCCTCTTTGTTACTTTCATTGTTATTATAACAGAGGGTGGTTAGTTTGTGGCACTTTGGCGAGTCATCTATACAACACAAGGTCAAAAGAGCAAGGTAGACATGGCTAGTAAAGACTTGGACACTGGGGTTGTAGACCTACTAAGGGAGATTGTAGAATCAGAATCGGAACTGAGAGAGGAGGTCCGAAGGTTGAAACATCAGATGGAGGAAATGTATTAGGCCTGGATTAAGGGGCACCCTCCACCCTCATTCCCTACCAATTATACGAAAAACCATGCCTCCACTCCATCGATGTCCCAAGCCCAGATGCCCACTACCGTTGACCTTTCTCCTCAACATGCATCGGGCTTTACCCCTTACCAGAATTACCCTGGCACTTGCTCCCAAACTTTCCATGCTCCACCAGCCAAAACAACCACATTCCCAGCTTCAGATACCCAATACTATGCCCCAGAACCCACCTTCAAAGTCCAAGATCCTTACTCCTACACTCCCCACCTTGAGCCTCATGTTGAAACTGAGAAACCACCCAAGAATGCGGAGCAGGAGGAGATATTTAGGAAGGTTAATAGTCTGGAGTAGTCATTGAGAAATATGTAGGGGTTAGGAAGCCATGTGAGTGTGGCTTATAAGGATTTGTGTTTGTTCCCTGATGTTCAACTGCCTGCCGGGTTCAAGATGCCCAAGTTTGACTTGTATGACGGGTATGGGGATTTTGTAGCTCATTCGAGAGGTTATTGGAGTAAAATGAGAGGCGCCATGGGAAAATACTAATTATTGATGGTGTACTTCAGCTAGAGTCTAAGTGGGGAAGCTCTAGAATGGTATACCCGCCAGGACGCCAGCAGGTGGTACACATGGGACAATTTGGCCTAGGCCATTGCTCGGAATTTTTAGTACAACATAGACATTTTCCTAAATCGCCTATCCCTGACCAAGGTAGAAAAGAAGCCCATTGAAAGCTTTAGAGGATATATGTTCCGATGGAGGGAGCAAGCTGCATAGGTCAATCCTTCGATAGAAGAAGATGAGATGGTTGAATACTTTCTTCAAGCCCTGGAGCCTACTTACTTCGGCCATTTGATCTCAGCCATTGGTAAGCCTTTCAATGATGTGGTAAAGATGGAAGAAATGGTGGAAGCGGGACTGAAGTCAAGCAAGATCATGAGCTATCCTGCCTTAAAAGCCACTACAAAGGCAATTCAAAACGACACAGGAAGCCTACCGGATTAGAAGAGACTTGATGATGTTGCCAACAGGTCTGCATCACCAATATACTCAGCCCCGACCCCAACCCGAAACCTATCCCCAAGTTCCACATAATCCTCTTCTGTAATATACTCCTAACAACGTCCTGTCCTTTGTCCAACCACTTGGTCATGATCGCTACCAACTTTGCACTACTAATAAGTAGCAAGAGAGGGTCTCAATAGCTTTTACCCAATTTTGGGTCGGGATCGATATCCACAGAGAGCTAGAATTGGAATCGAGTATCTATTTAGTTTAGGGTTGCGTATGTGCTCTTAATTACTCTTCTATTCATTTTGGGTATTTTCTTTATAATTCTACTTTTATCAAACTACAAATTATAAATTAAACTAAAAGTTGAAGATTGCAAGTTGTATTTAATGGTTTAAAGGGCACTAGGGCAGTGACTTCCACATAGGTGGTCAAGTGACGGGTACTCGAGTCTAAGGCATCTTTGACATACTTGGGGAATATGATATAACCATTGCACTAATTTTACCCACTCGACACCTCTCGGTGGTTCAAGTTATTTTGCCCAATTGGCTTTCTCAAGACCAATTGGGTATGCAAATTTGCACAAGCAACTAAGGTTCAAGTCGGGCATTACTCTCTCGAGGTTTAATCCTTTAATTGGGGCTATCAATCTCTTGAGTACGCCCCAATTCCTTGTTGGATCAATTTCGGAGACTTAGGCTCTCTTTCTAAAGAAGAACCCTAGTCAACCAAACATAAACTAGTGTTTGCAACCATTAATTCAGCAATGTAACCATAAAATTGACCTAAATACCAAACACCCATAGTTAATTTAGCCCAAAAATGCAAGACTCATCAATTACCCACACTAGGGTTGAGTTTCAAAGAAGAAAAGCAAGAAATAGAATAAGATAAACACATATTAATCAGTTACTAAGCTAAATACAAAGATTCCATGATGAAAAATAAGTAAAAATGCCCAAAATGGCTAAAAAAAAGTCGACCCACGAGCGCAACTGATGTTATACAATATATGATACCCTAAAATGGAAAAAGAATCTATTTATACTAAGCTGAAATATCTAGACAAAAAATGTCCTTGTGGGGTTAGTGCGGACCGCACAAAATGGACCGTGGTCCGCATTGGGCTTTGGCCTTCAAAATTGATCTATCTGAACTAGGTCTCCGCGGACCGCACAGAATGGACCGTGGCTGCACTCTCTGAATCTTGGCACGGCGGATTGTAGAGAATGGACTATGTCCGCGATGCCTTCAGTGCGGACCACATAAAATTTTGTGCGGCTGCACTGCCTTTAATCTTGAAAACCCACTCTCTGAATCTCCCAATGCGGACCGCACAAAGTGGTGTGCGGCCGCTCTAGAGCTGTTCTGCATGAGCTTACCTTGTTTTTGGCACTTGTGCAAGTTTCACTCCTTTTTGGCCGATCTTTGACATTTTGTCACTTTGTTGATCAAACCTGCAATCAAACACAACTTGTGAGCCTTTTGGGACTATTTTGTATGAATATTTAATCAAAGCATAGGCAAGAAGGAGTATAAAATGCGTCAAAATTCCTAGTTATCAACTCCCCCAAACATAAGCTTTTGCTTGTCCTCAAGCAAATAAAATAAGACCCACCCCTTAAGGAAAAATCCAAGAAATTTTTCAGCTGTCCTAAAGCAACCTCAACTAGCATCAATTGGGACTAACAATTGCCCTCAATGCAAATAAACCATTAACAACATTTACTCTTTGAACAACCATGTATCAAGTGCGGCACAAGAGCATCAAGAGTTGAATCAACACATCAAAGAACTCTTTCAATTACTTCGGTCATTATGGAACCCAAACTCACACATCCTCAACTCTCCCTAAGCAAACCTCACCTTTAGAATAGTGGCACGCAAAATGAGATTAATGGAAATTCACTCATCTCTCTCAAGAAAAAGTCACAAGTCCAGCTCTAAGTACCATATGCTCTTCCCTTATGTGAGTATCCACTAATGCAAGCTTCATTCAACTCAAGATCATATAGGGATTTTGTGGAGACATTGTGAAGCTTTTGGTTTAGGGTAGGGAATGTTTTGGTCTAAGTGGGTTCAACCTTCCCTTAAGCACTTCTTTTGATTCATTTGGCATCCATTCACTTGACTCTTTGAGTCGTTTTCACTTCTTTCTAAGGGGTTAGAGAGACACAATGTCACTCTTTCTTATGAATTTCAAACCTTTTCTCCTTTTTAACTTTCCACACCTTTCATTCTTTGCTTTTCTTGAATCCCTTTTTATTCTTTTTCACATTGAACATTCTTTTTGTCTTTTTGCATTTCTTTCTTTTTCATTGCCTTTCCTTTTCTTCATTTTTGTGCCTTTTTACTACTTTGTTGCAATCCTCATCTCTCCCTCCAAAATTATACTTTTTCCATGTGCTAAAGGAAAGATCAGGTGTCAAGAGATGGTATCGTTTAGAATGGGTATAGGCTTGTATCATGGTTCTTGAAAGAAAAAAGTCTAAGGCTCAAAAGGGTTAACTAGGGATAATATCACTGATAGGCTATGGAATTGTTCAAACTATCATTTGGACCAAGGAGAGCCTATAATCATGTCTCAAGTCAAAATTCAACTAGGATTTCACGTCAACAAACATTCAGGGCAAGTTCTAGACCAATGGCTCGGGACTTGGACTTGCGATTCAATTACTCACCACACAAGCTAAGGGATTGCTAAAGACATAGAGTCCGGGGCCCACAACGACCTTAGATATGATTTGAGCACACAATGGTCCCGAAAAACCACTTGATGATTATCGGCCAACACAAGAGTCTCAAGTTCACAACTTTCACCATCCTAAACACAACAATTTGTTTTTGACCATAAGATCAAAGGCAAATGTGCTAGGCCCAAGTGAAGCTTTGCTAGAGGCATCCTTAACTACTAACTACTAACAACTAACAACCAAAAAGAAAAAAAAAACAGACTCAAACCCTTAAGAAGGTTGTCACGCCATCCATCATTAGGAAGAGTCACCCGGTTCACATAACACTCCACCTTTGGAAAGAATCATGGCATTAAGAAAACCAAAGGCTTATTGCAAACTCCAAAAACAAAAAGCTATGAATCATAAATAAGAAGCTAAAAACAAAAAAAATTGTGGAAAATATAATGAATATCAACAAGATGGGATTTGAATATACAATGGATGGGATGAATATATACAATGAGATATAGCTTTATATACAGACCCAAAGTGAAATCAAAATGCGATATATGTAACGAAATATCAGAATTATATACAGACCAAAGATAAAATATAAAGAAAGCATAAAAATGTTAAATATATACAATCATCCAAAGTGAATAGTAGGGCCTACCCCCTCAAATGAAAGCTGGCATTGTCCCAAATGCCAACTAGTCTAAACAAAGAAACAAAACATAAGAGAGAAAGGATATAGAAGACTCCCTAAGGCCTGTCTGTCTGCATAGGGTCATGTGTGGTCCCTGGGTCCTCTGTGTGCTCGGGAACCTCAGCTGGTTCCCTGTGGTCTGCTGCTCTGCTATTGGGACCTGGGCTTGGACCTGGATAGGCTCTGGAACTGGTACATCCTGTGGCTGACTGGAGGAAGTCTCCGATGGGTCCGCCAACTGGATGACAGCATCATCAGCTCTAGGAATCATACTCCTCCTCTTCGGAGGCCTCTGCGATTGCTTTGGCTGTGGGTGGGTTGCAGGTATTGGGTCCTGAAGCAATAAGTCTAAAGGTAGTTGATCTGCCTTTAGTCTGTCAACATCTGCACGCAACTCATTCACGGACTCCTTGGAGGCCCGTGTCTTCCTTAGCTTCTTGTGCTCCCTAGAAAGCTCCTTGAGAGCCTTGCTATGTGAATTAACTGCCTTTGAGAGCGTAGCCTGAGTTTCGAGGATCTTCTTCTTCTTGTCAAGGATCTCAAGCAGTATCTCATTGAGCTCATCCTCGATCGACTGGGGCACTTGTAAGGCTGGGGGAGCTTACTGAGCCTCTACAATGGTATTCAAGATAGACAAATTGGATGACGCTGTGGACATCCAGTTGTTGATACTGGTAAGAACCTGGCTCAATCGGTGGGCAAAAATGGGATGGGCCCGGGAAAATGGAATCTCCAAGCCTGCTGGGGTGGATGGATAAATAGGAATGGCTGTGGATGTGGATGGACCGGGAGGGATATCTCTGGAGGTGGAGGTAGGCTTAGCAGGAGCCACTACCACAACTGGCTCTTCAGACTGGCCAGTTGAAGCAGTAGCTGTACCTTTGAAACTCTAGCTCTTGGGGTTATCATCCCCTTGCATGTTGTACCAGTAGAAGGGGGACTTTGCTTTGACTCTGACTTCGTAGGGCTTTTTGTCCACCTTCAAATCCCAAAATTACATAGTGAGGGTGCTGGGGAAGGGATAGTTCCGGTCATGCTCCACAACCACGATGGAGATAATCCTCGACATCATATTCACCACATTGATGGGGTACCCTACCATAATAGAAGCCACTAACACAGCCCAGGAAAGAGGAAGGGTGTTGTCAAGTGTCGTGGGGTCCAACCGGCTACACACAAAAGTCTCCCATCCCCGTGCTTCAAAATTCAAACTCCGTCTCAAGATCTTGACTCCAGTAGTCAACCAGTCGGGGGTGGTACCTGGGATTGCCAGGTACTGTGCTAGCCAGGGAAGAACCTCCTTGCCCATCTCCAACTTTGCCATGTATAAGGTTCCTCACTGAAGCCAAGGTATTCGTTGAGGTACTTTCCTTCAAATAACACTGTCTGATTTTGAACCTCGATCACATTAGAGCCCTTTTTTATGTGGGCTACATTGCAGTAAAACTCTATGACCATGTGTTCGTTGGCATCCACACACTCCTCCAGAAAATGTTCCCAACCCACTCCTAAATTATCTTTGTACATTGGGGTTGTGGGGTAATAGGTCTCTATCAATGAAGCTCCTATTCGGAATCAGCTTTCTCACAGGCCACCACTCCCTAAATTTGTGGTATGCCACCTCACTCACGAACCTATCTCGCCAAACTTCTGGCTTCCTCGTTCTATCTATGCCCCCAACCCTTGGTTACCTCCTTCTGCCACTACCTCATCTCCCTCTACTTCCTCCCCACCTCCTCCTCTACCCTCTCCGAATAAGGAAGCTGTGGGAGAGGTGGAGTATTCCCCACTACGTGCTGCTGAGCCCTCAGATAACTCAGAATCCACATTTATTGGAGCTTGGACAGTGGGTGATGGTGGAGGAGTAGTATATGTCAATCTAAATCTTCCCGGCCAGTCAGACATGGACACTGGCACGAAGTCTGAAGAGATCTCCTGGGAGGGATCATACTCACTCCCCGACTGATCACCTGCTCTGTCAGTAGCTTTTATTAACTTTCTTGTTCTTTTATGTTTTCCCAAACTTGGGGAGTGAGTTTAATCATCTTCTGCTTCCCTCCCCAGGATGAATTACCTCTACCGGGTTGTTTAGATCCTTTGCCACATTGTTTAACCATTATCTGCAACACAATTGAAGTGACATTGTTAGTATTAGTTGAAACAGAAGAGAAGCAGTAAAAATAGTGCTGCAGAATCAGAGAAGAAAAGTTGCAGACAGTTGCAGAAAAACACCTAATGCGGACCGCACAAAATGGAGTGCGGCCGCACAGGGGCCAGTGCGGACTGCACAAAATCAACCGCGGTCCGCACAGATGTGGGGTTCAGACTACCCACTCCCTGTATCTATGTAGTGCTGACCGACAAAATCAGTTGCGGCTACACTGAGGTCACCGCGGATCGCACAAAATCAACTGCAGTCCGCACAGGTATGGGGTTTAGAAACCCATCCTCTGTATCTTAGTAGTGCAGTCCGCACAAAATCATCTGCGGACACACTGCACATAGTTCAACTATCAGAGATTCATTAGTGCGGTCCGCATAAAATGGGAGTGTAGACCGCACAAGGGCACTGCGGACCGTACTAAAACGATCGCGGCCTGCACTGAGTGCCCAAAAGTGGCACTTTACTTTAGGGTTCATGAAATTTTGCTTTTAATTCTAACTTTTCACCTAATAAGTGCCCCTATATCATTTCCCAGTCCATTAAACTAACAAAGTCCTCATGAATTCAAAATTTAACTACTCTAGCCTAGGCAATTGAAATAAATACGGGAGGAAGAAGAACAAAAGCTAAGAAAAACAAAAATTAAATGAAATTACAAAATTAAACTAGGAAAAATGACTGCAACGTTACCATTTATGAGATGATTTGAGGAATGATGATCCTAAGCAGTTAATTACGAGCAGAGATACGAATGAACAGTGCTAATAATTGTCTGAGAGTGAAGGGTTCGAAACGGGTAAAAAGGAGGCCCTCAGAGACTACTTATAAAAAAAGTCCTCGGGCCCATTCTCACCTACCAGTGCGGACCGCACAAAATGGACCACTATCTGCACTGGGCTGTTTAGTTCCAGGACAATTTAGCAACCCACCGCGGTCCACACAAAATGGACCGTGGCCGTAGTGGTCCACCGCGGACCGCACAAAATCAACCATGGTCGCGGTGGTAAACTTCAGAGAGTCCTCTCATCACCCTTTACCAGTGTGGTCCGCACAAAATGATAGTGCGACCCCACTGGAAACCTCAGAGACCTGTGCATTTTTTCAATTATGTCTTGCACTGCATCAACTCAATCCTGTAACATCTCACAACCAGTTAGCCCAAAAATCAATCCTACAGTACAATAAAAATCAAATAAAAATAAGAATGAAAAACGCATGGGTTGCCTCTCAAGAAGCGCCTTATTTAACGTCGCGAAACGATGCATGTTACCATCCAATCATTTGAAATACACAAAAGCCACCACATGGCTATCATCAAACTTCCCAAGATAATGCTTGAACCGGTGCCCATTCACTCTAAAAACTTCACTATTTTTGTTCTTTAAATCAATAGCACCAAATGGGGTCGCGCACACTAATTCAAATGGTCCACTCCACTTTGATTTCAGCTTTCCCGGGAACAACCTTAGTCGAGAATTGAATAAGAGCACCAAATCTCGCACCTTGAATTCTTTGCTCTGATTATATTTGTTGTCACACCTCCTTTTTACTGGTTACACCCGGCGAAGGGTATAATAAGGAGTTTTTCCAATTAAAGGACAGTCAGAACGGGATCAGTTATTATTTATTCAAAGTCACCACTTGGAAATTAATGGCGTCCCAAGTCACCGGTTAGATCCCGAACTGAGGAAAATATGACTCTGTTTAACAGTCTGCGCACTAGAAATCCGGATAAGGAATTCTGTTAACCCGGGAGAAGGTGTTAGGCACTTTCGGATTCCGTGGTTCTAGCACGGTCACTCAACTGTTGTATTTGCTTTTATCTGATTTCAATTATATATTTTTAATTATGTGCATTAGTATTCCCCTTATTTAATTTTAAGGAATTGCAACGTCGTGAAAATGTATTTTTTAACCACACCGTACCAGTACGCCTGTGGCTTTAAATACATTTCGACTTCGTTGAGAGTACGATTTGGGTCACATAAATGTGCACCCGTACTTGAGAATGTATATTAAAATTGTGCCTAAGATATTTACGTCTTATTACTTTGGGAAAGACCGTAAAATTAGCTAAACGGTCCTTCCGAATCTAAAGATTTTGTAAAAGTTATTTGAGGGCCCCGCAATTGTGCGTGTAATGCAGCGAGGCTCGTCTCGTTATTTTATTAAAGGCCAACTTAAAATGACTACAATTTTTCTATTGATCAATTATGAACTTAAATACATATGGATTGATTTACTAAGTAGAAAAATGAAAATTTCATTTTTTTGTAGCTCATACCCAACCATTAAGTTGGATTATTACTAGGATCCAAGACGGCCCAGTGGATAAAATTCGACGCCAAGTACCCGAAAATGGACCAGGCCCATGGGTATACCAATATTAACACTAATTTTGGGCCATTTATTAGGGTCTTGATTCAGTTTTCACAAATCGTCATTAAAATACTCAAATTATAGAAATATACTACTTCATCTACTGAAACGCGGATTGCCTCAATTTTAATCTTTAAACTCAAATTAATTTAACTATTTAGCTACTGTATAATGTCTTTCATTTGTTATCAAAACCAAAACAGCACAAAATTTGCCGAATTGAATTCGAAATAAGAATGTAAACACATGCCTAATTATCTAATTTCAGTTACGTCACATGTATTAAATTTTCAAAATAGAACAGTTATAAACTCACAGCTTTCAGCTAACATACACTTAGATTTACTTATCATTTTCAGAAGAAAGCTACTGATATGCATAAATCCAAATTTGTAATCTGAGTCCTAGGTCTAACTATCACGTTTAACATAATAAATTCTGCGTTTTATTACAGTCTTATTAGCTACTAAGACTTTAAATCCTATGAAATATT
>MU717150.1:5317-48460 GCA_026770625.1 Nicotiana glauca | reverse complement strand
TGTATATCATACATGAATAATCACTATAGAGTAGTTAGAGATGGTAGATATACCTCTTGTAGAAAGAATCTTGAGAATCCAATTTGTAGTGTTTTTGAGTCAATTTAGGGATTTGAATGAAATGTAAGGATTTTCAAGGTTAATCCTTGTTAACATAAGTGTTTAGGAGTAGTAATCAACTCAAAATACTCCAAAAACCTTACCTTGGATCATAGGAATAAAGTTTGGGACGAAATCCCCTTGAGAGAGCAAGTCTTAACCCCAAAAATGACTTGGGAACTCCCTAGACCGGTCTTGGGGTATTAAAACATTCCAGGCGCGCGAACTTTCGCCCAGACGCGCGAACTTTTGCATACTTCGCGCGTTTTTCTGAGTATTCTACCTCAGACGCGCGAAGTTTCAAAGTTCGCGCGAAGTTCGCGCGAGTGACACCTGCCCAGTAAAATGATCATAACTTTCTGTATACATCTCCAAATGACGAACGGTTTGTTGCGTTGGAAACTAGACTCAAAGGGCTTTAATTTGATAGGTTGTGAATCGCACAACTTCTTATATAACTGGAGATATGATCGTTCAAAATAAGATATTGTGCGCACTCATTCACAGATTTCGTCTAATATGCAATTTTCCAACTTGGCTTAGACTTAGGCCTCTCCTTAGACCCCAAAGCACTTATAATAAGACTTATACACTTATTACCATATCCAATTGATATACATAATATCATAAATCCTTATTTGCACATGAAATAAAATAATTTAGCCTGTCTTGGCACGATGAAATCTTAAATTACTCGGAAAAAAATTTTCGGGGCCTTATAGCTCTGACCTGGACGGCCCAGAAATTGAGGCATTACTTCTGTGCCTATACTACATACCTTATATCTAGGATGGACCCGTTGAAGTATATATTTTATAAAACCATGTCGAATGGGAAGTTAGCCAAGTGGCAAATACTGTTGAGTGAGTTCAACATCGTCTACATCACTCAAAAGGTGGTTAAAGGACTAGCATTGGTAGATCATCTTGTTGAAAACCCAATTGGAGGAGAATATGAGGCCTTGAAAACATATTTTTACCTGATGAAGAAGTGTCATTCATAGGAAAAAACATTACCAAAGCATACGGCGGTTGGAAGATGTTCTTTGACGGAGCTGCAAATTTCAAAAGAGTAGGCATTAGAGCTGTTTTGGTATCAAAAATGGGTCAACATTATCCGGTATCTGCTAAATTCAGATTTCCCTGCACCAACAACATGGCGAAATATGAAGCCTGCATATTAAGACTCCACATGGCAATCGACATGAACGTTCAGGAGCTGCTGGTAATCAGTGATTCAGATTTGCTTGTGCACCAGGTACAAGGAGAGTGGGCCATCGAGAATTCCAAGATATTGCCATATCTGCACCATGTGCAGGAACTGAGAAAGAGGTTCACGAAGATAGAGTTCCGACATGTGCCCAGAATTCAGAATGAGTTTGCCGATGCATTGGCCACCTTATCATCTATGATATATCATCCATACAAGAATTCCATTGATCCTATTCCAGTGAGAATTGATAATCAACCGGCATATTGTGCTCATGTCGAGGAAAAAATGTGGAAAACCTTGGTTCCATGACATCGAGGAGTATTTTTCAAAAGGAGAATATCCAGAGCATGCAAACCACACTCAGAAATGCATACTCCGGAGACTGTCCAATCACTTCTTCCACAGCGGAGGAAATTTGTACAGAAAAACTCCCGATTTGGGATTGCTAAGATGTGTCGACGCAAAAAGAAGCTTCTAAGCTACTCGAGGAGATATATGCTGGGACTTGCAGCCCGCATATGAATGGTTTTGTCTTGGGTAAGAAGATACTTAGGGCTGGATACTTTTGGATGACTATAGATATAGATTGTGTCCAGTTTGTCCGAAAATGCTACCAATGCCAAGTGCATGCTGATATGATATAAGTGCCACCAAATGAGCTCAATAAAACAAGCTAGCCCTAGCCATTCACCGCCTAGGAAATGGATGTCATCGGTCCAATCAAGCCCACTACTTTAAATGGGCGCATGTTTATTCTGGTAGCCATTGATTACTTCACAAAATGGGTAGAGGCTGCATCTTACAAAGCTATAACCAAGAAATTTGCCACAGATTTTGTCAAGGATCGTATTGTTTTCCAATTCGGAGTCCCTGAGTCCATTGTTACTGATAACATCGCCAATCTCAATAGTGATATGATGAAAGACGTGTGAAAATTTCAAAATCAAGCACAAGAATTTCACAGCCGTTGGACCTCAGATGAATGGAGCCGTAGAAGCCGCCGACAAAAACATCAAGAGTATACTAAGGAAGATGGTAGAAAACCAGAAACAATGGCACGTGAAGCTACCCTTCGCTTTGTTGGGATATCGCACCACGGTTCGCACATCAACTGCGGCAACTCCTTGCATGCTGGTTCATGTTACCGAAGCTGTCATCCCAGTGGAGGTAGAGATTCCTTCTTTAAGGATCATACAGGAAGCCAAAGTCGGTGATGCAGAATGGATAAGGAACCACTATGAACAATTGGCCCTTATCGATGGGAAAAGAATGAACGCAGTATGTCATGGTCAGTTTTATCAGAATATAATGTCCATAGCTTTCAACAAAAGGGTCAAACTAAGGCAATTTGTGCCAGGACAGTTGGTGCTAAAGAAGATCTTCCCACATCAAGATGAAGCAAAAGGGAAATTCTCTCCCAACTGGCAAGGTCCTTACATGGTTCATAGGGTGCTGACATGAGGAGCACTCATAGTCGCAAAAATGGACGGAGAAATCTGGCCAAAACCAATCAATTCAGACGCAGTCAAGAGATACTATGTTTAGACTATTTATGTATCCTTATCTGTTATAATTGAACTATGCTTGACCCGATTCCCGTTTAAGAGGGGATACGTAGGTAGCCTTATGGGTTCGGTCATATCATAATAAAATTTTCATTTTTCTCAAAATCGGAAACTGGGGCAGAATTTTAAGAAGGATTCTCAAAATTCTGAAAAAGGTTTAACAAGGCTCATTGCCTGCAAACAACCGAAGGATCATCTACCAAACTGGGGCAGAATTTTGAGGAGGACCCTCAAAATTCTAACATGAAAGCTGCAATGTCTCTGAAATGTGTTACAACTACTAGTTCATCTAAACATCACTTGATATATCAATATGTTTCTAAAATGACTCTAATTTTATCAATAATTGCATATTTCGAATACTCTATTTCTGTAACAGTCAGGTGTTACCCATGGAAACTCGAAAAGGCCTCCAGAATGGAACAAAGCAAGGCCAGCGGACAGAAGCGCAAACCGACTTCCCCCTAACAAAACTTACAATTTTTCTTTGAATGCAAGTTCATCTTACGTTGATATAGCATCCACAAATATATACACGTTACAAGATCACTATCAATCAAGCCATCAAATATCGAATATATCTCCAGCTAAGACACATACTACTCTTATTTGCTACTCGCTCTTTGCATAGGACTAAACCCTGTCCCGCATACTCACATGAGGCTAATCTCTGCCTCCACATTTGCATAAGTCTGATTCCTGCCTCCATATTTGTGTGAGGCTAATCCTTGCCTTCATATTTGCATGAGGCTAATCCCTGCCTCCATATTTGAATGAGGCTAATCCCTGCCTCTATATTTGCATGAGGGTAGTCCCTGCCTCCACATTTACATGAGGCTAATCCCTGCCTCCATATTTGCATGAGGATAACAGCGGCCTCCATATTTGTATGAGGCTAATACCCCCTATATATTTTCATGTGGCTAATCCTTGACTCCGTATTTGCAAGAGGCTAATCCTTGCCACCATACCCGCAAGAGGCTAATCCTTGCCTCCATATTTGCATGAGGCTAATCCCTGCCTCCATATTTGCATGAGGCTTGCGTCCATATTGGCATGAGGCTAATCCCTGCCTCTGTATTTGCATGAGGCTAATCTTTGCCTCCATATTTGCATGAGGCTAATCCTTGCCTCCGTATTTGCATGAGGCTAATCCTTGACTCCACACTGCATGAGGCTAATCCTTGCCTCCACACCTGCATGAGGCTAATCCCTGCCTCCATATGTTCATGAGGCTAATCCTTGCCTCCATACCTGCATGAGGCTAATTCCCGCCATAATATTTGCATAAGGCTAATCCCTGCCTCCATATTTGCATGAGGCTAATCCCTGCCTCCACACTTTCATGGGACTAAGCATTGTCCCTCATTGCATAAATATCTATTTATTCCTGTTTAGCGTGAAAATGGTAACAATAATTAAATTTGTAAATAGGATTCTAAAAATATGTGATCTATTCCTGAGCTAGTTTGTTAAGCATTTAGTGCTAAAGCGTGAGGTAAAATGATAAAAATTGAGTTAATCAAAGCGATAATCGAACCAGTATGGGGCTATTTCCTGGCGTAAGATCGGCTTGGGTACCTTGGGGCCGAGATTTGAGCCTATCTCGGGCTATCAAAGGTAGTCGGGAAGGGGATAACAAGTAAAGATATAGTTGAGAAACACTCTATATCATCAATTTTGATCAAAGTAATGAAGAAAAAATAAGAAAGCGATAAAGTGTTAAAGCGACCTCGAGGTCAATGAAGACAGACAATTTAGAAGAAAGAGAGAGAGATAGAGATTATTGCATTTGTGGAGAAGTGGAGCAATATCTGTCCTTACAAGGTAGGGTGAGTCCCCCTTCTATAGGCGAGGGGACTCGGTATAATATAAGGCGCATTAAATGTAAATATATGGGGATGGGATGTCTGGACAAGACATTAAAACCTATTGATCCTGGCTATCTCCTCGGGAGTTTCTCGTCTTCGTGACTTTCGCTTAAATCGTGGACAGACCGTCTGACCCTCGAGCAACTGTAAAGCCGCAGGTGATACTCGGGATAAGGAGCTCAATTACGATCTTATGGCCTCGATGTGCTATTAGGGTAATCCAAACATACCTCAATGGTGGGAAGTAGACTCCCCCAAATTTACCGCACACAGATAGTCTCTGTGTTTCCTATATCAAAGTGATAGGAAACGATACTGAATCGTCATCTCGAGGCCATTATTACCATGATGTCATCCACATAAGAGCATTAAATGCCATAGCCCAAAGAACCATGCTGGGTCACCGTCATATTCGACAATCGAGGAGTCTATGAACTGCTGCATGTTCGTCCCTTTTGCTTCCCCAATCGATTCCTATAAAACGCTCCAATCGCCAGGTGCTCCTCATCTTCACCCTTCCTATAAGCTCGTGAACCAGAATTTGTTTGGTATATTCGCATCCTTATCTAATTTTCAGAAAGATTTCACCATTATCCATGGCCAGGACTTCCAGGACGGTGCCTCGTTGGAACAACACTGCGCCGTTGTCCTAGTCGACTAGGGGGAGAATAAATCGGTTCCTTCTCTAGGGTAGTGGACCCCCTCCAAATTTGATACATCGAGAGATTTTGATGTCAAGACTCCTGTGTCCATGCCGAGCCGATGTGAACACGTATCTCGATATATTTAGCATTATGACTAACGTCGACAGAGTGAAGGAGGGTTGTCGATGGAGCAAAGCAGTGACAGTAGAAATTCCTACCTACAGTGACGACATTACCGGTTTCAAGGATGGTTTTCTTTACGTATACACCTATCCATTCACCCTGGGCCCCGACACATATGTTGAATCTCCTCCATTGGAAATCGATCCGGTGATCCTCGACTTCTGTGTTCGATTTTGAGCGACCCTTGGCCAGATCTCTCCGTTTTTTGGAGGATTGTGCTGATGCTCAAGCACTTTACTAAGGGAGTCGCAGATAAAGTTTTCACCCTCAACCATCTGATCAGATTATACCGCCCTCGGCTGTACCGAGGAAGATCCCGGAGGGAGACCCTCGAGAAGATTCATGCCAAAGGCTTCGATCTCTCGAAAGAGATCGGACACACCAAAAGAGTGGATTTTGATGCCAAGTTTCTAATATCTGATGAGGAGGAGGAGGTCGCTGGGCCGTAGCTACTGAAAAATAAAAGAAAAAAGGGGGAACAAATTTCCCCTGGCTTCTTTGCTGTGTATATATATAGAACTCTCATTGTACAACGTAGGCTGAGATTGCGCTTCATCATTGACATGTAATAATAAAGAGGGGGGAGACCACAACTTGTAATTTCTTTATTTCTACATGCTGGAGTTTTTCACCGGACCGATTCAATCCTAGAGTAGCCTTTAGGCTTGTATGTTTTTACAATCTTCGGGTTCAGTCTCCGAGTCTAGATCCGACTCGAGCTTAATATACCCTTGAGCCCGTTTGGGCTGGCGATAATGGTTTTCATTTTCTTCCCTCAGGCGTTTGGCGATTTTCTGGGTCTAGTCTCCTAGTCGCATTGCGATTCGAGCTGTAATTGACCCTTTATATTTTTGGAGATTTCGGTTGGCGGTAGTGGAATCGATGTCATGCCCTTGAGCATATTATAATTTCTTAGGTCCAGTCTCCGAGTCGCATTGCGACTCGAGCTATAATCGACCCTCAAATCTTATTGAGTTTTCGGCCATTGATGGTGGCCTTTCTGTTGTTTGGTCGTTGAGACCATTTAGTATGAGGCCCGGAGGCTTTGCTTAGTTAACTATTTTGGATCCGATCTCCGAATCAAGTTATAATTCGAGCTCGCTTTAATCCTCAAGTTGTCAATTTTCAAGCTGGCGACAATGGCTCTTACGTTGTACGGTCGTAGAGACCTTTTGATATGATGCTTGGAGGCTTGTTTAGCTGGCGACAATGGCTCTTATGCTCTTTGTTCATAGACACATTTTGATATGCAGCCCGAAGGCTTTTTGTAGGCTTTGTTTCCTCTCATTAAGGCCTTTTTGAATGTTTTTGCCTTACCCGTCGTCGGTTTTGAAATAACCTCAATTTTCAGTTGTAGTCGGTGATGTTTTGAGCACTCGTAAGGTTCATAGCTCATAGGTCGTGTTGATCGACGCTTTTACGATTTTGGAGCCAACGTGGTCGGGACTCATTTTTTGCCTATTAAGGGAAGCTTGTTTTTTAACTGGTTCTTTCCGAAGTAGATTCGGAGGATTTTTTAGCGACAGTCGAGCATCCCTGAGTCGCATTTTTAGGCTGTAGCAGCCGTTTTGACCGGAGTAATATGCATTTGGCCAGGGCTATTTTTGATCCCGAGAGGCAGTTTTAGGCATCTACACGGAGGGTATGCCTTTTAGGGATTCTTACAAATGCGATTTATAGGCCTTTGGATAGGTTGGAGATATTTCAGCCCATGAGATGCGATAATATGATGTTACCAAGTCAAGGCTTAGTCTTGTGAAATGAAGGGAAGGGCTTAGCCCAATCGAAGAACAAATAGATAGTACCGAAATTGTATGCAGTAAAATTGGGGGAGTCTATTTCCTACCATTGAGGTATGTTCGGAGTACCCTAACAGCACGTCGAGGCCATAAGATCGAAATCAAGCTCCTTATCCCGAGTATCACGTGCGGCTCTGCAATGTCTCGAGGGTCAGACAGTCTGTCCGTGATTTAAGCGAAAGTCACGAAGACAAGAAACTCCCGAGGAGATAGCCAGGATCAATAGGTTCTAATGTCTTTTCCAGACATCCCATCCCCATATCTTTACATTCAATGTGCCTTGTACTATACCGAGTCCCTCGCCTATATAAGGGGGACTCACCCTACCTTGTAAGGACTGATGTTGCTCCACTTCTCCACAAATGCAATAATCTCTCTCTCTCTCTCTCTCTCTCTCTCTTTCTTCTAAATTGTCTGTCTTCATGGACCTCGAGGTCGCTTTAGCACTTTATCGCGTTCTCATTTGTACATCATTACTTTGATCAAAATTGATGATATAGAGCGTTGCTTAGCTATATTTCTACTTGTTATCCCCTTCCCGACTGCCTTTGATAGCCCGAGATAGGCTCGAATCTTGGCCCTGAGGTACCTACTGGCCGGTCTTATGATTGGGCAACAACCCCTTACTAGTTCGATTATCGCTTTGCTTAACTCGATTTTTATCATTTTACCTCACGCTTTAGCACTAGATGCTCTAACAAACTAGCTCGGGAATAGATCATGTATTTTTAGAATCCCATTTACAAATTTAATTGTTGTTACCATTTTCACAGTAAACAGTTTGGCGCCCATCGTGGGGCTTAAAATAATAGTGATTATTCTCTTGTTAGTTTCGTCACTCGAACGCACGATATCTTTCACACTTTTTCTTGACCAAGATCTTTCGATTTCAGGTTGATGTCCAGCACGATAAAGGAAATTGAGAACGATAACCCCAAAAATCGCAGAGAGAACAATATGGCCATTCCAACGACTAGCGCAACACCGTAGGACCCTAATAATGCATCTAGATCGTTTCGAGCGGACGCAGGCCTGCACACCGCTCAGCGGGGCAACAAAGTCTCGCGCACCAATGATGACACTTGGTGCGTCGACCAACAGGAAGCCCAAAAAATCTCAGCCCGGGTGGAACTGGAAGTTAATCTTCAAAATATTTTTGAAATGTTGCAAGAACAACATTTGGCTATCGCTCAGCTATAGATTTGCCCGAAGACTCCCAACGCGGTAGTACCAGAAATATCTCCTTATGTTGAGCCAGTGCTCGAGATATCTGACAACAACGGACCGACAACCTACCTCATAGCGGTAAGGATGTTGGAGGACCTCATCGAAAGAATTGAATCTTGCTCGCAAAAACTCCTACATCAACCATCTCCCCAAGATACGATCCCGGAACTCATCTCACGAATGTTGGAAACAATGAAACTCCCTAGGAGTGACAGGGCCTCAAGTCCTTACGAGCGTATCACCACTTATGCATGCTCATCCAGGAACAGCGACCTCCAAAATGGAGAACTCGAGCCCATCCAGATAAAGAGATTTGATGAAACTCCCTCTGAAGAAACCATGACACAGCTCCACTATTCGGCACCTGATCTCAAGGACCCGTTCATTGTAGTAGCACGGTCTATGGAAGCGCGCGTCGGCACCATCAAAGCGATATCGAGAGGGCCCAATACACCTAAGTATGGACGGAGAAAAATAAAGTGTCGCGGAAGCCACACCCCATGCCTCGACAAGACGAACGAGACCGCTCCCAGTTTCAAGTAGTTGATCGGCACAGGCCTTCGCCCAAAAACCTAAGCAAAGCATACCTGGTGACTCCAGGAAACTTCAAGTAAAGCCTGGTCAGATATCCGACCAAGGCTTGGTTGGATGCCCACAACCGACACCGGTCCCGAATCAAGGCTGTAAATGACTGACCACGAGCCTTCTCGAGTTTGGTGTATCCAAGTAGATACCCAGCAATGAAGCTGACACTGAGCGAATGGAGCCATCGTCCGTGTGGCACGAATAGAAGAGACAATTCAAGATGTAACACGGCTCGCAATATTAAGGTAGTAGCCCGAGGACAACACCCTTGAGGAACCTCCAATGGTACCTGAGTCAACAAGATGCAACCGGCAAGGAAACCTTTCCCAATAGAGCACGATTTCAACGTTGCAGTTCCAAGAATAGTGGTCACCATAAGCGAAGCCAGGAACTCTAAATGGTTCGGATCTATTCAATCGGAACCCCTCCAAGGAAACCATAGCCCGCCATGGGAATCACGAGATGCTGGGGGTTATGAACCCAAAAAAGTAGCAACTATGCCATTCAACAAAAGTTGCCACAAAGTGTCGCCGAGTGAGCAGACCCGGATCCAGCTCCACGGAAGGAAGGAGATCGGGCAAAGTAGAGACGGCAAGCCGCGGCGCATTGTCACGGTTGTAAAAGGATTAAGGCTTCCCTCAAAGATCCGTAGAATGCAGAGTGCAAGTGCCCATCACCAGAAAGGGACGGTCCCCGAAAAAGCTCCTAAAGGACACCCTCGCGCTCGAGGATAAGGACACCAAGATTCCACCTCGGTATCACATTAACATATTGGTAATCCCCTCTTTCATTTGACTCATTTCAAATAGAACATGTATTTATGAGTGCAGGTGGTTCGGCCAAACTATACCAACAATGTCGGGCCGAAGCCGATAGGATGATCCGGACCAACATCGCTCTCGTGGTGGAACTCTAATAGGTTGCTGATGGCGATCGCCACAACGACCAATTCGCTCCCTCTACGCAGCCTGCCCGAGCTCAGGCTGATAGGTCAAGCACACAGGGCGCGGATGCTTTATTCAGACAACAGCGAATACATCGCCCGGAGGCGACTACGACCCTACTCTGCCAAAGGTGTAAAACCCCATGACAAACCCATGGCTAAAGTATTTAGCTACGAGTGACAAGAGGAGATACCTTACCATATGACCCATCACCGGGATTGCCCTCGAGTGAGGTCAAAGGGTAAGGATAACAACATCCTCAATCAGGCTTGGCTGGACGTGGCATACAACTGTAGCAGGGCTCACTCCCCGAAACTCCGTCTATGGAACTCACAGAGAGGAAGAACTACTCTGCCTTCTTTATCATTTCCTTCCTTTCTTGTTGCTAATCTGTATGCAGCCAGCCAGCTGAGGCATTCGGTAGCTCCGGACCCCGCTCGAGGGTCAGTAGCCCCACGGGGCCCGCCGAGCATTCTTTCCTCGACCGAGTTTTTAACATGAAGAAGGTTTCGCCAACAAGATTATTAGCAGTACTGCACACCCCCAAGGAGGGGACTCGACGAGATTGCAATCCTCTCTTCTAAAAGTTCCCATCCGAAATCATACAAGCATATCGAATAATTGGAGAAGTCACACCCGTGTGGGCCAAACTCACAACAACAGAACAACATGTATTTACAACTTATATTTTCACCAAGCAATAAAGAATATTTTTTAAGCATTTCGCACTTCGGAGAAGATTATTTTGGCGTATCCATAGCAAAAACCTCTGCCAGACGTATCTCGAGATACTTAGAGACTTAAAAAGTTCGGTACCCGGATGACCCCAGGGTTGGAACATCAAGCTCACCAAGCCCTTATGAGACAACTTCGAGCTAACAAAAAGCGATTTTCAAGCTTAAACAACACAATGACTCGAAGACTGCCGCCAATCTCCACGCACTAGAAAATCCAAAATTGTAAGACCCTAGCGGGCAGCCTCGGCACAACTAGATCTATTCTCCATACACTGTAAGACCTCAACAGGTGGCCTGAGGATCTCTCAAATTTGCATATCATTATTCAAAGTCGTCATGGTTCGGAGGCGCCATCCTCATGGACCGAGAACATGATTTCATGGCCTGCGAATCCCCCACTGAACAATTCATGGTCCAGGACATCATGGTCTGAGAACGTCATCCTTAACCGTTTGAAGACAACTTCCTTGGTCCAAAGGGAAACTGCATCATATTTAAATTTTCACACAAATACATGTCCGTAGCATCTCTTTATCTACAGGTGACCAGTAAAGACCGCTATCCTAGTAGGAGCGACCTCGCTCCAGTTCCTTCAGCCATCTCAAACCTGAACCATTCACCATAATAACTCTCGCACCCATTCCGAAATCTAGTATCCGTTCTTGTAAAGACTTCATTGGTATATTCCGCCGATGGATCCAGAATTACACATGGCCTGATTCCTATAAAACCAGGGATATGTAGGTAGCTCAAGGATCGGAGTCCAGCCTCTATCTTTCAAAACATCCCACTGGTCACGATTGGCCATCATTTCTTTACCCGAAAACTCTTTCATCCTTCCCTGGTAAAGAGGGCCAGCTGTTGATACCCAATTTTTCCCACAATATTTTCAAAACTATGCTTTGTCATCAATCATTATTATTCATACAATTTTTGCTTTTTAAAAATATTTTAATTAATTTATCACAGCATTTTATTTATAAAACAATTACTGATTGCATCATAAAATAGTTTTATAATAATTTGTGTGGCTTAATTTTAGCATTTGCATTAGTATTAAGTTTCAATTATTGCACAAATAGCCATATTGGTATTTTTCGGATGCAAATGCAACTACTTTGCGATTATAGCCTATGCATGCATAATTTCATTATTTTTTTTTACCGAAAATAGCCTTTTATATTTTTAAAATATTAAGTAATTACTTTAAAACTTTTCCATGCCTGAAAATCATTTTTATAATTTATTAAATATTTTTAAAAATTATTTTAGCAATTAATTATGTATTTAACAAATAGCCCTTTTTCATTATGACCTAGCCTATTAAATCAACCCAATTTCATCCCCCCAATCCCAAATTCAAATAAATCGGGCCCAAAAACCTACCCAGCCCAAACCCAACATCCACCCAACTCACTTCTTGCCAAATCCTGGTCGTTAATCATTTTAATCAATGATCCAGATTCCCCCTTCCAAAAATAAACCAACCTATACCCCCCAAACCCAAATCATTCTAACACCCTCACCCACCTTTACCTAATCCCATCTTCTCTCAAATGCTCTCAAGTCTAAACCCTAATCCACCCTCACTGGAACTCATCTATGGCCATTCATGGTGGTTTCTCACCACCCCCAGGCCCCTAATGGCCTCTCCTATATTGGTATCACCATCTCTAGAGTCCTCAAGGGACCAGGGTTAGTCTGCTTACACCTTTGGTCTTTGCTCACCTGTTCCAGGCTATTCCGGTTCGATTTGAGTAGGATCTTCCTATGTTTATGGATTTTTAAGCCTGCTTCTTCACCTCTGTATTATTCTTCTCGAAACCCTAATTTTTGCCCTTTGAACTTCTTAGATCTGTGCAAGATCTGATATAGATCGAGCCTATTTCATATGAGTTTTACAAGAACCTTCTAATTTTCGAATGGTTTTCCATTTTTTCTAAACTAGGGTTTCACAAAATTTTCTTTCTCCAAAACGTTTGATAATTTTGAGTGTTTAATCTTCTATTTCTTATGTGTTCTTACCGATTTTGTAAGGTTTGCTTTAACACTAACTCGTTTATGCAAAAAACCATAAGTTTTTCAACATTTTGTTTGGTTTCTGAGTTACTTGTGTACCAACTTTGTCCTATGCTTTGATTCCTGTGATTTTTCTTTAGCCTAATTAGACGTCTTGTGATTTTTATCATAATATGCCTCTACTAAGGTTCTTGGTTTGACTTTTCTACTAATTCTATGTGTCTATATTTATTTTTTTGCCTATTCATGGTAAACCTATATTTTTCTCCTTAAATAATAATTGATTTGGATTCTTGATTTATCAATTTGTTTCATTATGACGTATGTACTAATTCCTGACTATTTCCTTTGTTTACAATCTTGATTAGCTTTCTTAACTTATTTGATTAACTGTGATACTTATTGATTCTTTACTAATCATTTCCTTAATTAAACTTCTGTCTATTTACCCTTAATTTCTCATATGATTTTCTTTCCTTAAATGTGTTCTGCTTTTACCGTTGGTTAATTACCCTTAATGAAGGAAAAATTACACTAATTGGTGTATAACTGATTCTGTGGATTCCTTAATTGCAGAAGGGTTGATTCCCTTTACCTTATTCTCCTTGCTCTTGACCGCTATATATACTCTCCTTTACTCTCACTTCTTGACACGAACACCAGTTCATCCACACTTTCACACTCTCAAAAGCTCTCTATTCTCTTATGTTACTTGCAATTCTCACTAATCCAGTCGGCTGTAAGCTAAGGCTAGCTATTTGCACCATCTCTGCTCTATACTCTGTATTCTCTCCTTGACTGGTATGTCCTGATTCTATCTACATTCCAAAACTATGTGTTTTCTTTATCGCTGCAGTTCACTAGTTATGATTTCCAGTTCTATTTGCTATTCTTTTGTCATATGCTCAATGTGTAACCTACATTCTTAGATTACACTACCTAATTACTGTATCACTCAGTATTGATACCCAATTTTTTCCAAAATATTTTAAAACTATATACCTTCAAAATCATGCGTTAATAGCAATTTGTATTTTTTCATAATTTTACTATATTTGATTAATTTATCTAGCATGTTATTTCCAATAAATAATTAAAAAATGGCATTACAAATAATTTCAAAAATATTTCTTGATTTAATTTATTATTTATGGTCCTATTTAAATCAAATTATTTCATAATTCGCCAAATTGGCATCGTTTGGCTACAATTGCAGTAACTTTGCAATTATAGCCCAAGTATATAATTTTATACAATTTTGACCACAAATTAGTCAATTGTATTTTAAAATACTAAGTAATCATTTTTAACTATTTTCTATGCATGAAATTCATTTTTGTACAATTATGAGCTATTTTTGTAAGTTGTTTTATTTAACTTAATTGGGTATTTAGCTAATAGCCTATTTCATTTCAATTCGAGCCTAAATTGAACAACCCCCAAACCTAATTAAATCCGCCCAATACCCCAAAGCCCAATCCACTATCCTACCTGACCCATTCCCTCTTTATTCTGGACCGTTGATCTATTTTGATCGACGAATCAGATCTGTCCTGACCATAATTAACCCTAAAGACTACCCCCTTTCCCCCTCATTTTCTCTCTTTCACTCCGCCCTTACACTCTATGATTTATCTCAAGCTCTCTACCTAACCATGACTCCTACTCGCCGGCCATTGGCTCGCCGGTAATAATGGCGGTTCCACCACCACCCCTATCCTCCATGATTCCCTCACATGCCGGATCCTTGCTATTCCAAGGTCCTCAAGGACACCAGAGGCTATTCAACTCAAACCCATGGACTTTTTATGTCGTTCTCAGGCCACCCTTGGCCGTCCGAGTAAGATCTTTGTATTTTCCAGCTAGATCCATGGTTTCTATGCCGAAATCTGTTTATCTCTGGGTTATCTCTCTCTGGAACCCTGACTCATCTCTTGACTCTTCAGATCTACCATAGATCTGAGTATATTTTGAGTTATTCTTGGTATTTTTCCTGAGAATCTTTCTATTTTTTCAAAAAAACGTCTCGTCGTCTTCAAAACTAGGGTTTCTTAACCCCTTTTCAAAATGACTTTCCCTTAGATTTTCCGTATTATTCTATGATTTCTACCATTTTTAAACGGTTTATTTAAGTTTTTCCTTTTGTCTGATTCATCATGTTGAAAACCCTAATTATTTTGGTTTTAATCTGGGGTCCTAAAACTGTCTTTGCTTATCTGATTTGTATGTATACCTATTTCTCATGCATATGTTCTGAGATTCTATGATTTTCTACCTCCTTGTGCTCATTAGGGTTTCTGATTTTGCTTCTCCCGCCTATATTATGTTTACTTTGTTTATTGACGGAAATTTGTGGTTATTTCCTCTAATCAGTACTATTTCTAGTTAAATTCCTGATCTCCTATGATTGATTCCTTTTATTGATTTCCTGTGATTGATACCCTTTCTAATTTCCTACCTTTAAATCATTCTCTTTCCTTATTATGTGATTGACTATGCTTTTAATTTATTCTTATGCTATTTCCTTAATTAGAACATTATGAACTTAGCCCTATTTGTTTCCTCTATACCTACTGTATTTGAAGTCTGTCCTTACTGGTCGTACATTGATTTCTTTCCTTATTTGTTGTTTGTCCTTACTGTTTAAATTTAACTCCTTAATTAAAAGGAAGTACATATACTAATTTGATTCTAATTATTACATAGTTCTTTTATTAATGCTAAACTATGATTCTTGCCTTATTTTTCTACCTGTTTTCAAACTATAAGTACCATGCTCTTTCATTAACACAACACTTGAACACATTCATTCAAAAGCTCTCTTTCTTACACTCAAAACTTTCTGCTCTCTTTTTGTGTTACTTACTACTATTCTAAGTTAGCCCACTGGAAGTCAAGGCTAATTATTGTGCTCTCCTATCCTTCACTTTGTGTTTACTGTTGCTTTACTGGTATGTTCTGATTTCAATTCAAGTCCCAAAACCAATATGTTTCTTTTACTACTTTAGTTTATCATGTTTCTAATTTATTTCTTCTATAATTTTGTTGTTCAACATGTAATTGATATGTTTACATTACTGCTTCATCTAGCATGCTAGTCTTACCCTCTTAGGGCATTTCAGAATAGGTTCTACTCACCTCGTAGTCTTTCTCAGTGTGACCCTACCCTGTTTTGAATGTTTATCTACTTGTTATCCAGTTTTGATATGCATTTACTATGCAAACTAATTTGTCACTTTAAATGTTTGATTTTATGATTGGTTCTGAAATTCATACTGTGTTGGTACCACTAGTTATCCCCTAATCCCATAGTCTGGAACTGCTATGCTCCTGTATACTATGTGCTCTATATGTCGCCAAATCCCATTACCCCTATTTATGGTTGCTGAACCTGCCTTGGTTCTATATTCTTTGGTTATGTATGAACCTGTTGTGGGTGCTGTATTGGGATTGTTACTTATTACTCCACTCTCTTTTCAAAATTCTCTTATTGAATAACTTCCTATTTTGTTTTTAACAAAAACTATTTCAAACAAGTCTCTTTTCAAACTGTTTTCCTGCTTAAATCTTTTCAAAACTATGTCAAGCACTCTCACATCTCTTCTTAGGTTTTAAGTTCTGCCCCTCTAATGTGTGACTGCTTAGGGATCCCTATGAGATCCCTCTGAACTTTGATACATTAGAGCTGGCCCTTCTACACTGCACTTATTCAATTATGATTATAAAATCTCGGTGTGAGCACTGCTTGGGATCCCTTGAGGTCCTTACGAAACTTTGACACACCCGGATTATGTAAAAGGCTATGAGGAAATCTGGCATTTGAAATTTTGGAAATCTCGGCGTACTTTCAAGCTCCCCATAGCATAACTTCTTATTTTTCTTATCTACTTATGTAATTCATTCAATATTGACCTGTAATAATTTAGGGTAAACGAATATTGGGGTTGGTAGTGAAAAGGGGAGGGTAGTTATATATGTTATCAATATCAATAGGTAGAAACCATGCCTTAGGTTTACATTTTCCATATGTGCATTAGAATCCATGTTTAGGGCCAATACATTCCAAGCATTTCATGCATTAGATATCATGTTCTAGGATTTACTGTTTCAACATATCATTTGACAGTTTTTTTATCACTTAGAAATCCTGCTTTAGGCTAAATAATAGCATTAACATAAACTGTTGCTCCTACACATCCTAAAATCAAGCTTAACAACTCTGTAACTTTCTGTGCATTTAGGAATTCTGCATATCCTTAAATCATTATGCATTATATGTACATATTAGGTACCATGCTTTAGGATCTCGTTCGTACTTGCTCAGTTACACCTAGTGTAAACTACTAATTATGAAAGATGTAAAAAAAAGTCTCACATTTGATTATCCTATTTTAAATAAAACTGGTAATAATCCATGTATTTTGGCAACACCTAGAACAACATGCTCTTAGGAAGAAATGACTGCTGAACTGCTAATGACTCTGTAACTTTTGTGCATAATCCCGCACCTAGGCAAGCCTTAGGTAACCAACACTTATAAACAGGAAACTATTTTCGTTTGTATTCATTGCTTAACAACTTACAGCTTTAAAATTGGAAGGCAAACTGATTAGGGCCCCTACTTTTGAGTTTATAAAACAAATCTGCATATCTACTGTGTTTTGATATTCACTTAGACATCATGCCTTAGGATCCTGTCTAATAAAAATGCCTCTTGTTTGTGTTTGAGACGTGCTGCTTATGTGCATTATTTTTGGAGGTAAACCTGGGCCTCTTAACTGCTTCTTTCCTGCCTTTATATGTTTAGTCCTACATGTTCTTACTTGTCGCCTAGAATTTTCTCCTTTTAAATACCTTAGGGGTTGTCTAGAACTGCCAGACTTAGAGGTCCTAAAATATCTCCAGGACCACAAGGAATGGATGGGTAGTGCACGCATAGGACATTATCAAGGTAATTAGAACTCTTTAGGCTATGACCAATGGGAGGGACTTGGGTAGAACGGGATATGATGACTACGCCTTAATGTCACATGTATCCCCTTATCGAGGAGTGTTTACCGGGCATTGCATGGGGGTGATCCTATAGGCTAACCAACCTAGGACCCCTCTTTTCCCAAATTCCCTTTGCTTAAAACCTTATTTTTATATGTACACAGCTTGTTCAATCCCCTTTGTCTTATTATCTGAGTCGTACAATGTCCAACATGCTTTATTTGTAATTATATGTTTCAATTACTTATCTGTTAAAGGACTAATTCACAAGTATGAGTTTGGCTAGGACCCACAATTTTTAACCAAAAGGGGTTCCTAACACCTTCTCTTCAAGTTTATTTCGAGCCCTTACCCTAAATCTCTGGTAATGCAAACCAATTCAAGAGTTAATTGCTCTAGGTACCCTAACGCACCATAATCCATTAGGTGGCTGTCACGACTCAAACCTCGAGGAGCGTGACCAGCGCACGACCGAGGGAACCCGGTCGAGCAATCCTATCTAGCCTTTCCTTCCCGACTCATTCTATACCTGAAGAATTAATGCATTACCAATTGTTAAACATGTGAGGGGGAGTTGTTGTATAAACACATAAGCATTGCTAGTTAAATTCTTACTTAAAATACAACATGCCATAGTTAAGTTCCAAAAAGTACATACAAATGACAATCTAGAAACGAAAAGTTTCAAAATACAACGTGACCCTATGACCACCCCGGCACCCATACATGTCCCACATAAATGTCTACGGAGCCTCTAAGGATACAGGAGACCAAAATGTTGATGCCGACAACAAGGCCCCAACCATACCTCAAAATGTGACAACTTGCATAAAAGAAGAACTACAAACCCTTGGGAGGAATGGGGGCTCACCAAGACAGCCGTGAAGAGAACAAGAGAGCACCACTATCTACGATCGGCACTATCAGCAACGGAAACCTACATCCATTCAAAGATGTAGCACCCCCAACAAAAGGGACGTTAGTACTATATATCTAATAGTACTAGTATGTAAGGCAAACAAAATTATAGATAGGATGAACAGTGAAAAAATAGAAGATAGTTATGTCGTCAACAAGCACATCATATGATTACAAGGAGGAGCACCAAATAAGGTTCACATGATTCTGGTTAAGTCTTTCCGTTCCTTTAGGTTAATGTTCTTTAGTGCCAAATACCACATTTTAAAGTATAATGCCGCCGTGGGGTTTTTACACGGAGTCCGGTCTCGGCCTGACCGTCTAAGCCATCCCAAGTGAGAGATATCCATGTTCATAATAATATTCTGGAATCCAATATAAATGCCACCATGTGTATACAACATGGTATTTGATCTCGGCCCGATGGGCTAAGGCATCTCACTTGGGACATAACTTCTTTTAATTACTCCTTAGTTCCCATTTCCTTCCATCTTTTTTCATTACATGTACAACACCTCTTTTCATTTATTTATTTCTTGACACTTGGATACATCAATACAACACAAATCTTCCCTTTATCAATTCGTTCATGTAATTCTATCATCCATTAGATAAGGGCTATCATACAAGGCATGCACACACATAAGAAAATAACGAACACTTCAAGAACATGATCACCTTTTCAATTATCATGATTTCAAAATAAATACATAGAACAATTTGGGACGAAAGTCCTCCACTCAACACATTAATTCAATTCATCAAGTATGATAAATTTGAAACTCAAGCCAACCATTCGAACACTAAGAAGAAAAAGGTTAGCCATACATACCTTAATGGATCCTCCCTTAAATCCTTACAATAAATTCTAGAATTCCCTAGCAACTTCGATCTATTTTATGAGAACAATAAGCGAAGAATTAGATATACGACTAAGATTATAGCTCATTTGTGCATATTTTCAAGCACTAGGTATACATTGTAGTTTTTGGACCCTTTTGTGAGAGATTTTTTGATCACTTTCTACTCCAATTACCACCTTTTTAACTCACAATCTTCCCATACCCCATTGACACTCATGCATGCAAGATGGTTGATTCCCATACCCATGAAGTCACCCTTGATTACTCATTTTTAGATAAAATTTCAAAATTATAGATTAGGGCACAAGTTCTTACCTCTTAGGATGAAAACTAACTGATTTACTCGATAGTCTTCTAGGGCTTGGGAAAAGATCAAATAGGGACTTGGTGAAGACCACCCTCTCTCTATCTAGGACTTTCTCTCTCACTTTATTTTCAGGAAAAATCGCATAAAAGGGGATATAGGGGATGTTTTTAATGGAATGGATCGGGTTTTAAAAGTTAGAAAATAGGGGCCCCAGCAAAATCTGCGATCGCATATGCAATAGCATTCCTGACATGCGGCTCGCAAAATGGACCGCAAAAATAGTCCTAAGAACCTGGAAGCACTACTTGGGTATGCGGAAGAAATGCAGTCCGCATACCCGTTCTGCGATCGCATAATGCACCGCAAAACTGTCCCTTACATAATCCCAATGGGATTATGCGATGATTATGCGGCCCGCATATCGATTATGCAATCGCATAATTTGCCGCATAGTTGACCTCAAATTGACCAACACACTGCTTCATTCTGCGGCGACTATGCGATCTGCATAGCTATTATGCGACCGCATTCTCGACCACAGAATCACACTTTTCTGGAAAACATAATTCCTTAACTTTTTAATGCATAAATCAGTCTAAAGGGTCCGAACCGACAAATTTCCAATCAGATATTCCTAACTTGGCACTACGAGCTCTCAAGATTAGAGGCAAAAAAAATCTTTCACAAGCCTCACATTGGGGCGACTCTTCAAAATACCCAATTCCCAAAAAGAAATGAGTCATTACCCTCATGAATATCGAAACTCGGACCTTTCTTCCCAGTAAAAAAAGGGAGGAAAAAATGGGGCACGACTACATGGCGACTCCGCCGAGGATACCTTTAGGCTCTTACCATAACGAACTTATTCTCATGAATTAGTCCAAGCATGCTTTATACCGTACCCTTTCCCCTTTTTTTGAATTTAATTGTCTCTTTTTAAGCATTTATGATTCTTTATCTCTGAAACTGACTTGTCTCTTTGTTTTCTTTTTCTTGTAAATGTCTTTCAATTATTTAAATACTATATTTATTTTTCCTACGTGAAAATACTTGCCTACATATTATTAATTGCTGCATAATTCATGCTCCATATCATACTCCACTCGTGCATATCAAATCCTAGAGCAGCGCTTAATGAGTGGTTGCGCTCTTCCTATTTATTACCCTTAAATTCAAAAAATCTTATTTGCTGTAAAACTAGTCGATCAGCGGTGCAGTCGACGTTTTCATGCCTTCCCCTTCAAGTTGTCCACTTGAGGGTACCAGTCTAAAACCCCATAGTAGCCTTACTCTAGTCAAATTTATGCATGCATCATGGTCCAACCTAGTCAGATCAATATGTTGTCCACATAACGATCCTCTAGGATAAGCCTTATCCAAAAGTCCATCGGGTTTTCCATAATCACAACGGATGCAACCACGTTCTGTGCATTAATTTGGAGAATTAAATGCCGATATGTTGATCGTTAATGTATAAATAGTCGAGTTTGGTGGGGGTAAGGCCTAACCCTTTTATTTTGCAGAAAATGAGGCAACGAGGTCCTCAGATTCAGTATGGTTAGCAACATCCCACCATTGTTGCTAGATTGGTGGGAAGAGCTTTCCTCAGGTGACAAGAAACATGTGAGAAAGTACCTGGGTAACTTGCCTTATTTTCTAGATATTGAGCAAAACAACAAGTTAATTGAGGCTACCACTTTATTCTGGGATAGTGAAAGGGTAGTGTTTCGTTTGGGCGACATAGAAATGACACCGCTTATAGAAGAAATTAGAGGGATTGGGGGGTTAGTTTGTGATAGTCCCAGGCTAGTAGTACCAGAAAACCGTACTAGCAAAGGGTTTCTAAAGATGATGGGGCTAAAGAAGAATGCCGACCTAGTGTGCTTGAAGGAGTCTTACATACCTTTCGAATACCTTTATGAGAGGTATGTCCATAGCAAGTCCTTCCGTACCTACTATGATGAGATCTCTCTCACTTCTCTGGGTCACATCCACCGCCGAGTGTTCATTCATTGTATGCTTCTTAGGCCTGATAGTGTTTCCAATGAAAAAAGGGAAGAATCCATACTAGGTTGGCCATGGTCGCCAAGACTTTGATGGAAGGGATTAATAGACATACATATTCCACAGTCCCCATGATCATAACCGACATCTACAGGGCTCTGGAATGCTGTCAAAGAGGGGTCAAGCATTTCGAGGATTGTACCTTGTTGCTGTAGTTGTGGTTGTTGGAACATTTCCAAAAGGCCCACTATCACCAAGAATTTCCGCGAAAGGCTTGGAACAACCTTATTGCCTTCCATCACCCCAAGCGGATGACTTATATTCCAAACAGTTTGCTCAGCTAAAAACTGCTAAAGAACGGCTAGGGTTCTTTGACAATCTAACTGAGGAACATGTGCAATGGATGTTTGAATAGTTCCCAACAGACGAATTCATCATCAAATCCAGGGATGCTCCGCACGTGGTGCTGATCGGTTTGAGAAGGATATACCCCTATGTCCCTATCCGGGTTATGAGGCAAGCAGGCAGGAAACAAGTTGTACCAAGGGTTGTCAATATTAGTCATTTCAGGGTAGACTTTTAAGACGATGACGTCCCTTACAAGTGCCAAGATCAACACATTTGGCTAGAAAAATCATTGTGGAGAAGAACACCATTGAGCTTGATAGGCATCATGCAGGGTGCGAGCCTCTCTACCCGGCATGGATAGAGGACAACCTGAAAGGAATGGTGACACTAGGGACCGGTCGAGGGAATATAATCATAGATAAAGAAGCTGAAGCTCAAGTCAAATACAACAAGCTGTGCAAGAGGGTCCACAACTCTGAGAATGAGCATCGGGAAATACATGAGAGGAGTGTGAGGATGATCGAGGAATGAAAAGAAACGACAGTCACTTCCAATAGGAAACTGGAATATTTGGAGCGAGGAATAGTGGATCTAGAAGGTAAAGTCATAAAGAGGATTGAAAATTGCCAGAACGCTGAAAGAGCTGAAGGAGGATATCTGGCCAGAGCCTACTTACTGTTGGGGATGCGAGAGCTGGGGGATATATATGATGGAGTCCGAAAGATCGAATCTGGGCAAGGTCATTCAGGGACCAAATAGGCTAGATTTATTTGCTTTTTCCTAAAATGTAATAAGGCCAAGTGCCAGTAGTGACTTATTTTCTTCATCTTGGTGTTATTTTGAGATTTGTATATTTTTATGTTATGAAATGAAGCATTTGTTAGCATTTTAAATTCTCCAAATCTGTTCATAGAGAGGCCTACCTCATGCATAACAGTGCTCCCAAATTAAGACAGAAATTTACATTTCCGCAATATGTGTTTAAATACTGCAAACATTTCAAAATCCTCACTGACTTGCTACCCTTTTGTTTTTCCTTATTTTGATTATTCCCATCCCCTTAGGTTGGTTCACTCATACTGGCCTCATCAGCGTATCATAAAAGATCTATAGGCCATCCACCTCCTCCTCCTCCTCCAAGCAACACAAAAGACAGAGGAAAAGCAAAAATGGATGACTTAAGTGGTATCTGAAAGGAGAATATTGAGAACGCAGAAACCTCGGATGGCCGTAGTACTCCGGCCCCAAATGATCTAGTTTTGAGATTGGAACAAAAGATACTGGAACTGCACGGAGGACTTGAGCAGGTTCACAACTTGGCAAACTTGTCACTCACCCCAAATGTCCCTGACATCAATCAACAGAACACTAAGAACCCAGCATCTCCCCAAAAAACATGCAAAACCAACACCCATAAAACCCTCCCGCACCAATTCAGTATGCAACTCCACCCCAAAATTCCAACCCATTACCAATACCAGCTCTACCGTAACACCACCATCAACCAAATCATTACCTGCCAACCACCATTTACTACACTCCCCAAAACACACCATCACCCATTCTCGATCCCTAAAATTCCACCAATGACTATCAATACACCCAAGTCCCTGGCAACCATCAAAGAAACCTTATATATGTGGAAATAGTAGCTCACTCTACCCAACCAATCTCCTATACACCGAAATCCTCCGAGAAGGACTTGCTCATTAAAAATATGGCTGAAGAAGTCAAGAAGTTAACAAGCCGAGTTCTGGGTGTTGAAGGCGACTGAGGAATAAAAGGTTTGAACTATGAAGACCTATGCATATAGCCAGATGTAGAATTGCCTGAGGGGTACAAACCTCCCAAGTTCGAGATGTTCGACGGCACAGAGATCCCAGGGCCCATCTAAAGACCTATTGTGACAAGCTTATCGAGGTGGGGAAGGATGAAAAGATCCGGATAAATCTCTTTATAAGGAGTCTTACTGGGGATGCTTTGTCCTAGTATATCAGCCAAGATCCCAAGAAATGGTACAATTAGGCAAGTATGGTGTCGGATTTCATGGACCGCTTCAGGTTAAACACAGAGAATGCACCAGATGTTTTCTATATTCAGAATCTTAAGAAGAAACCTACTGAGACTTTTCATGAATATTCTACTCATTGGAGGTCGAAAGCGGCCAAGGTCAGGCCATCTTTGGACGATGAATTGATGAATAAATTCTTCATCAAAGCACGGATCCACAATATTATGAAAGGTTGATGGTTATCGAAAATCACAAATTCTCTAACATCATAAAACTTGGAGAAATAATCGAAAAAGGAATCAAGATCGGGATGTTAATGAATTTTGAGGCACTGCAGGCCGCAAATAAGGCATTACAGTCAGGAAGCATATCAAAGAAGAAAGATGTTGGAACTGTAATTGTGGCTCAAGGACCAAAATCTCCACTTATCTATCAAACACCTCCACACACATACCAAGCATCACCGCCGACATATCAACCTTCATCTCCCAGATATTCCCAACCAGCCTCTGTCCATCACACTTATAATTCTCAACGATCCCACTTCCAATCACCACTAGATCGCCAAAATTATCCAAGACCAAGACCCAATTTTGACTGCAAGCCTCCTAGACAATACATCGCCATTACTGAGCATATCGACCAGTTATATGAAAGGTTGAAAGCCGCGGGTTACATCACTCATGTTCCTACTGGGGTATTAGAAAATTCATCCCAATGGGTCAATTCGAACAAAACTTGTGCGTACCATTCCGGTATGAAGGGGAACACTACTACTGAGTGCTCAACATTGAAGGATATGGTCCAGACATTAATTGACAACAAGGTGATACAGGCGAAGGAGGTAGCACTTAATGTCCGTAATAATCCCCTCCCCGATCATAGAGGTGATAATGTACATGTGACAGAGATAAATGAAGAATGGGACCCTGAGGGGTCGATTGGGCTTATTCGAGAAGGCGATGACTTTAAAGTTGCAGTCACACTTACTTCTATTATGGTATAGACTTAGTCACCTATCGAGGTTGAAGTGGCTGTATCCATTCCATTCGAGGTGGAGGTAGCTCTACCTGCAGCCACCCCCGCTCCATTTGAAGTAGAAGTGGTCACACCTTTCACAGTGACGGTATCAACCACACCTCCCTTCGATTCAATGACAATACCCCGGGATTATGTTGCTGAGGCTCGACAGAAAGTGAAGGCCAAGGTAGAGGAATCTGACGCTACACAAGGAATGATTAGAACTGGAAGGATCTATACACCTGAACATTTGGGAGGTTCAAGTAAGGAGGCTACTACTAGGCAACCTATCATTAAGACCAGGCCAGATGATTTGTGGAAGAAAGTACAGGCAAATGAGTATTCTGTTGTTGACCATTTGAACAAAATCCCTGCTCAGATATCTATCTTGTCACTGTTGCAAAATTTAGAGGTACACAAGAACACTTTAACGAAGGTTCTGAGGGAGGCTTATGTACCCAACAACATCACTGGTGGAGAAATGGCCAAGATATTTGGGCAGGTACTGTAGAGTCATAAGATTATCTTCCACGAAGATGAGCTACCGCCTGAGGGTTTGAATCACAATCGAGCATTTCATATCACTGTGTAATTTAAATACAAGTTCATTGCTAGGTCTTGGTTGACGGAGGTTCAAGCCTCAATATTTGTCCAATGGAAACTCTGAAAAGGTTAGACAAAGGTTTCCATGAAGTACGGGTAGGAAGAATGAACATGAAAGCTTTCGATGGGTCCTAGAGGGCCACGATCGGGGAAATCAACCTTTACTTACAAATGGGGCCAACTTGGTTCAACGTCGAATTTCATACCAGCCTTATATAACCTTATGTTGGGCCGACCATGGATCCATGCTGCTAGGGTCGTACCTTCCACACTACATCAAGCTGTGAAGTTCAAATGGAATTGTCAGGAAGTAATCGTTCATGGAGACGGAAGTAACCCCATCTACACCAGTCAAATCATCCCTGTCATTGGACATAGAAGGAGGCTAGGAGGGGAAACCTATCATCACATTAAGCGAGTTAACACCCTCGAGAAGGATAAATGGTATAGTGGTAAAATAAAAAGCATACTGGCCTGGTTTGGATATGAACTCGACAAAGGGTTGGGAAAGAACCTCCAAGGTATCACTAAACCGATACAACTGGAAAATCATGGTATCGCCTTTGGGCTCGGATACCAGTATACATAGCAAGAGTACATGAATTGGTCGCCTCTATGGCGTGGACCATATTACCATCTTGAGCTGGCAGTCCCACATTTGGAATAAGCTTTTTATCAAGCTGATATGATATGGGGGACTGCAGAAGAGGAAGCACTAGCTGGGTACAAGAATTTGTTCTTGGAGGATGAAGACATGGACTGCAGTGCCATAATTGAGGAGGAGGAGGAGAAAGAAAGCCTCACTATTCAGACCATAAAAAAGGGAGATGTTCTCAAGAACTAGACCGCCACACTATCCCGAGCCTGACAAGTCCCTAGATAGCCTAGCAAATTTTACTTCTATAGCCGTTCTAGGCATTTAAGATTTTTAGTAATTTTGTTTAAGATTTACTTGTTTCAAAATAAATGCTCGATTTATCGAGCCATGCTTTGTCCGGATGATTTTCTCAGTTTTAATCAAATGCCTTTGTTCTTTATCATTAGTCATTACTATTTTTAGACTTTTTCCTTCTACAGTGTTATTATTACTTTTCCTGATGAACCCATGACTGTGACATGTAATGAGGCAACGCAACATAAGAATAGTGATTCAGATGAAGAGGATGAGATACCCGAGGAAATTGTCAGGGAAGTTGAGAATTTTGAGAACAAGCCTAAGTCCAAGCTGGACGAAATAGAAGCAGTAAATTTGGGAGACGCCGAGACCATCAAGGAGACTCGCATCAACATCTACTTATCACCCACAGAGAAGGAAAAGTATATTCGGTTCCTAAAAGAGTATAAGGATATTTTCGCATGGTCATATGATGACATGACCGATTTGAGCACGTCCATAGTGGCTCACAAGCTGCCTATTAATCCCATGTGTCCACCGGTCAAGCAAAAACTCAGAAAGTTCAAACCAGACATGAGTTTGAAAATCAAGAAGGAGGTTACCAAGTAGATCAAAGCCAAAGTTCTCAGGGTGGTTGAGTATCTAACTTGGTTAGCTAACATTGTGCCAGTTTTGAAGAAGTATGGGAAGGTTAGAATATGTGTTGACCACCGAGATTTAAATAGAGCAAGTCCCAAGGATGACTTCCCACTACCAAATATACACATTTTGACCGAAAACTACGCCAAGCATAAACTCCAATCCTTTGTGGATTTCTTTGCGGGTTACCACCAGATCTAGATGGATAAAGAAGATGCAGAGAAGACAATTTTTATTATACTATAGGGTGTATATTGTTACAAGATGATGCCATTCAGTTTGTAGAACGCTGGGTCCACTTACATGAGAGCCATGACAACCATCGCCCATGATATGATACATAAAGAAATAGAGGTGTATGTGGACGATGTCATTATCAAGTCCAAGAGGGCCACATATCACATAGTAGACTTGAGAAAGTTCTTTGATAGGCTGAGGAGGTACAACTTGAAACTGAACCCCGCAAAAGTGTGCATTCGGGGTTCCCGCAAGAAAGTTGTTGGGATTCATCGTCAGTCATCAAGGGATCGATCTGGATCCATCTAAAGTTAAAGCTATTTAGCAGTTACCGCTGCCTGAGAGCAAAAAGGATGTAATGAGCATCTAGGACGTCTCAACTATATCAGTCGCTTCATAACATAGTCCACAGTCAAATATGAACCCATCTTCATGATGCTAAGAAAATATGCTGAAACAATCTAGACCGAGGATTATTAGAAAGTTTTTGATAAAATCAAGGAGTACCTATCCACACCACCAGTCTTGGTCCCACCAGAGCTAGGACAGCCTTTGCTACTCTACCAATCTATGTTGGATGGAGCTTTCGGATGCGTTTTGGGACAACCTGCTGAGACAGGAAGAAAGGAGCATGCCATATACTACCTGAATAAGAAGTTTACACCTTACGAAACACGGTACTCTCTATCGGAACGTACCTACTGTTAATTGACCTGGACAACTCAAAATTTCAGGCATTACTTCTATGCCTACACTACATACCTCATATCTAGGATGAACCCTTTGAAGTATATATTTCAGAAACCCATGCCGACTAGGAAGTTAGCCAAGTGGCATATACTGCTGAGTGAGTTCGACATCGTCTAAGTAGCTCAAAAGGTTGTTAAAGGACAAGCATTGGTAGATCATCATGCTGAAAACCCGGTGGGAGGAGAATATGAACCCTTGAAAATGTATTTTCTTGATGAAGAAGTGTCATTCGTAGGAGAAGACATCACCGAAGCATTCGACGGTTGGAGGATGTTCTTTGACGGAGCTGCAAATTTCAAAGGAGTGGGCGTTGGAGCAGTTTTGGTATCAAAAATGAGTTACCATTATCCAACATCTGCTAAACTCATGTTTTCTTGCACAAACAACATGACAGAGTATGAAGCCTGCATACTAAGGCTCAACATGACAATCGACATGAATATTCAGGAGTTGCTGGTGATCGGTGATTTAGATTTGCTTGTGCAATAGCTACAAGGAGAGTGGTCCACCAAGAATTCCAAGATATTTCCATATCTACACCATGTGCAGGAATTGACAAAGAGGTTCACAGAGATAGAATTCCAACATGTACCCAGAATTCAGAATGAGTTTGCCAATGCATTGGCCACTTTGTCATCATGATACAATATCTAGATAAGAATTATGTTGATCCCATTCCGGTGAGGATCCATAATCAGCCGGCATATTGTGCTCATGTTGAGGAAGAGATAGATGGAAAGCCTTGGTTCCATGATATCAAGTAGTATTTGTCAAAAGGGAGAATACCCAGAGCATGCAAATCACACTCAGAAACGCATACTCCAGAGATTGTCAAATTACTTCTTCCACAACGGAGGGAACTTGTACAAAGAACTCCTAATTTGGGTTTACTAAGGTGTATCGACGTGAAGGAAGCTTCTAAGCTACTTGAGGATGTGCATGCCGGGACCTGTGGCCCGTACATGGATGGTTTTGTCTTGGACGAGAAGATACTCAGAGATGGTTACTTTTGGATGACCATGGAGACAGATTGCATTTAGTATGTACGCAAATGCTTTTGATGTCAAGTGCATGCCGATATGATAAAAGTGCCGCCGAATGAGCTTAATACAACAAGCTCACCTTGGCCATTCGCCGCCGGAGGGATGGATGTTATTGGTATGATTGAGACCACTTCTTCAAACGGACACAGGTTTATTCTGGTCGCTATTGGTTATTTCACAAAATGGGTAGAAGCTACATCTTACAAAGCTGTAACCAAGAAAGTCGTCACAAATTTTGTTAAGGATCGTATTGTCTGCCGCTTCGGAGTTGCCAAGTCCATTATTATTGATAATGCCGCCAATCTAAATAGTGATATGATGAAAGCTATGTGTGAAGCTTTCAAAATCAAGCAGAAGAATTCCATAGCCTACAGACCTCAGATGAATGGAGTCGTAGAAGCCGCCAACAAAAACATCAAGAAGATACTAAGGAAAATGGTAGAGAACCATATACAATGGCATAAGAAGTTACCTTTTCTTTTACTGGGATACCGCACTATAGTTCGCACATCAACCGGGCAACTCCCTATATGCTGGTTTATGGTACCGAAGCTGTCATCCCTGCCGAGGTAGAGATTCCTTCTTTAAGAGTCATACATGAAGCTAAACTCAGCAATGCAGAGTGGATAAGGAGTAGCTATGAACAATTAGCCCTTATCGATGGAAAGAGGATAAACGTAGTATGTCACGACCAACTTTATCATAATAGAATGTCCAGATCTTTTAACAAAAGGGTCAAATCAAGGCAGTTCTCACCAAGGCACCTGGTATTGAAGAAAATCTTCCCACACTCAAGATGAAGCCAAAGGGAAATTCTGTCCCAAATGGCAAGGTACGTATATGGTTCACAGGGTACTAACAAGAGGAGTACTTATACTTGCATAAATGGATGGAGAAATCTAGCCAGAACCAATCAATTCTGAGATACTATGCTCAGATTATGTACATTTTCTTTCATATAATGTAATCGAACAATGCTTGAACTAATTCCCATTTGAGAGGGGATACGTATGCAGCCTTATAGGTTCGGTCATATCATAATAAAATTTCCATTTTCCCCAAGGTTGGAAACAGGGGCAGAGAGGAGGACCCTCAAAATTTCGAAGCAAGTCCAGCCAACGCAATCGCATGCTAGAAAGTCGGTAATTAGTTATGAAACTGAGGTAGAATTTTGAGAAGGATTCTCAAAATTTCGAAGAAGGTTCAGTAAGGCCTATTATTCGCAAACGGTCAAAAGAACATCTATCAAACTGGGGCAGAATTTTGAGGAGGACCCTTAAAATTCAAAAATAAGAGAGCTGCAATGCCTTCGAGATGTGTTACAGTCACTAGTTCATCTAAATGTATCAATATATTTCTGAAAATAACTATTTTTACCAATAATTACATATTCTCGAAAACTTTATCTCTATAACAGTCAGGTTACCTAGGGGAACCTGAAAATGTTTTTAGAATGGAGCATAGCATAGCTAATAGACGATGCACGAACCAACCTCCCCATTACAGAACTTACAATCTTTCTTTGAACACAGGCACATCTGACATAACGATAACATCCGCAAATATATGCACACAACAAGATTACTATCAATCAGGCTATCAGACACTGAATATACATCTCCAGCTAAGACGCATGCTATCCTTACTTACTACTTGTTCTTTACATAAGGCTAATCCCTGCCTCTCCATTTGCATGAGGCTAATCCTTGCCTCCATAACTGCATAGGCTAATCCTTGCCTCCCTATTTGCATGAGGCTAATCCCTGCCTCCCTATTTGCATGAGGTTAATCCCTGCCTCCCTCTTTGCATGAGGCTAATCATTGCCTCCATAACTGCATGAGGCTAATCCTTGTCTCCCTATTTGCATGAGGCTAATCCTTGCCTCCATAACCGCATGAGGCTAATACTTTCCTCCCTATTTGCATGAGGCTAATCCCCGCCTCCATATTTTCATGAGGCTAATCCTTGCCTCCCTATTTGCATGAGGCTAATCCTAGCCTCCATAATTGTATGAGGCTAATCCCTACCTCCCTATTTGCATGAGGCTAATCCCTGCCACCATAATTGCATGAGGCTAAGACCTGCATCCCTATTTGCATGAGGCTAATCCTTGGCTCCATAATTGCATGAGACTAATCCCTGCCTCCCTATTTGCATGCGGCTAATCCTTGCCTCCATAACTACATAAGGATAATCCCTTCCCCACTAGTTGGATGAGGCTAATCCCTATCTTAACAATCATACGGGACTAAGAACTATCCCTTTTCGCATAAATATAATGCGTCATAGTCTAACGACATCATCCTCATAGTCGGAAGACATCATGTCATAGCCTGAGGATCTCTCTCAAATTTTCATATATTTATTCAAAGATGTCATGGTTTGGAGGCACCATCTGTCATGGCCCGAGAACATCATCTCATGGCCTGCGAAACTCTCATCAAGCAATTCATGGCCCAAGACATCATGGACTGAGGACGTTATCCCCAGCCGTCCGAAGACAACTTTTATAATCCAATAGGAATCTGCATCATGTTTAAATTTATGCACGGTATACGCTTGTATTGCTTCTATTTATAAGTAACTTGGCGAGCAACGGCTATCCCAGCAGGAGCGATCCCGCTCCAGTTCTCCCGACCATATCGAACCTAACTTCTTCCATAAAACTGTTTATTCATCCAGCCAGCATCCGTTGTTGTAACGACTTCACCGATATATTCCGCCGACGGATCCGGAACTACATACGGCCTGATTCCTATAAAACTTGGGATATGTAGGCAACTCAAAAGCCAGGGTGCAGCCTAATCTTTCGAACCGTTTCGCTCGGTCAAAGTTGGCCATCATATCTTTACCCGACAAACTCTTTCATCCTTTCCGGGTAAAGAAGGGCAGCTGTTTATACCCAATTTTTCCAAAATATTTTAAACTTGCATTCAAAATCATGCATTAATAACAATTGGTATTTTCCATAATTTTCCTATATTTTATTAATTTACCCAACATGTTATTTCCAATAAATAATTACAAAATGGAATTAAAAATGCTTTCAAAAGCATTTCATGATTTAATTTATTATTTATGGTCCTATTAAAACCAAACTATTTCATAATTAGCCAAATTGGCATCGTTTAGCAACAATTGCAATAACTTTGCAGTTATAGCCCATCATCTAATTTTATACTATTTTTGACCGGAAATTAGTCAATTGTATTTTAAAATACTATGTAACCATTTTAAACCATTTTCTATGCATGAAATTCATTTTTGTACAATTATGAGCTATTTTTGTAAATTATTTAATTTAATTTAATTAGGTATTTAACTAATAGCCTTTTGCAATTCAATTCTTGTCTAAATTAAACCAGCCCCAAACCTAATTAAATCAGCCCAATACTCCAAAGCCCAATCCACTATCCTACCCGACCCAATCCCTGTTTAATTAGGACCGTTGATCTATTTTGATCAACAGACCAGATCCATCCTTACCATAATTAATCCTAAAGACTACCCCCTTGCACTCTCATTTTCTCTCTTTCACTTCGTCGTTACACTCTGATTTTCTCTCAAGCTCTCTACCTAACCATGGCTCCTACTCGCCAGTCGTTGGCTCGCCGGTAATAATGGCGGTTCCACCACCACCCCTAGCCTCCATGGCTCCCTCATATGCCGGATCCTTGCTACTTTGAGGTCGTCAAGGGGACCAGAGGCTGTTCAACTCACACCCACGGCCTTTTCATTCCGTCCTCAGGCCACCCTTGGCCGTCCGAGTAAGATCTTTATATTTTCCGGCTAGATCCATGGCTTCTAAGCCGGAATCTCTTTATCTCTGGGTTATCTCTCTCTAAAATCCTAACTCATCTCTTGACTCTTCAGATCTACCCAAGATCTGAGTATATTTTGAGTTATTCTTGCCATTTTCCTGATAATCTTTTTAATTTTTTCAAAAAAAAGCCTCCTCGTATTCAAAACTAGGGTTTCTTAACCCCTTCTCAAATGACTTACACTCTGATTTTTAGTATTAGTGTATGATTTCTACCATGTTTAAGAGGTTTATTTAAGTTTTTCCTTTTGTCTGATTTGTCATGTTAAAAACCCTAATTATTTTGGTTTTAATCCGGGGTCCTGAAACTGTCTTTGCTTATCTGATTTGTATGTATACCTGTTTCTCATGCATATGTTCTGAGCTTCTGTGATTTTCTACCTCCTTGTGCTCATTAGGGTTTCTAAATTTGCTTCTCCCTCCTATATTATGTTTACTTTGTTTATTGATGGAAATTGGTGGTAATTTCCTCTAATTAGTATTACTTCTAGTTAAATCCCATATCTCCTGTGATTGATACCTTTTACTGATTTTCTGTGATTGATACCCTTTCTAATTTCCGACCTTTAAATCATTCTCCTACCTTATTACGTGATTGCCTATAATGTTAATTGATTCTTATGCTATTTCCTTAATTAGAACCTTAGGAACCTAGCCCTAATTATTTACTTTGTACCTACTGTATTTGAAGTCTGTCCTTATTGGTCATACATTAATTTCTTTCCTTATTTGTCGTTTTCCCTTACCGTTAAAATTTAACTCCTTAATTAAAAGGAAGTACTTATACTGATTTGATTCTAATTAGTACATAGTTCCATAGTTATTACTAAACTGTGATTCCTGCCTTATTTTTCCACCTATTTTCAAACTATAAGTACCCTGCTCTTTCATTAACACAACACATGAACACATTGGTTCAAAATATCTCTCTCTCTCACACTCAAAACTTTCTGCTCTCTTTCTGCGTTACTTACTACTATTGGAAGTTAGCCGGCTGCAAGCCAAGGCTAATTATTATGCTTTCATATCCTTCACTTTGTGTTTACTATCTCTTTACTATCCTTCAAGTCCCAAAACCAATATGTTTCTGTTACTACTTTAGTTTGTTATGTTTCTAATTGGTTTCTATCTATGGTTCTGTTGTTTCAACATGTAATTAACATGTTTACATTACTGCTTCATCTAGCATGCTAGTCTAACCCTCTTAGGGAATTTCAGAATAGGTTATACTCCCCTGGTAGTCTGTCTCAGTGTGACCCTACCTTGTTTTGAATGCTTATCTACTTGTTATCTAGTTTTGATATACATTTACTATGCCAACTGATTTGTCACTTTAAATGTTTGATTCTATGATTGATTATGAAATTCATATTGTGTTGGTACCACTAGTTATCCACTAATCCCATAGACCCCCACAAGAACTGCTATGCTCCTATATAATATGTGCTCTATGTGTCCCCAAATCCCATTACCCCTATTTGTGGTTGCTGAACCTGCCTTGGTTCTATATTCTTTGCTTATGTATGAACCTGTTTTGGGTCCTGTGTTGGCACTGTTGCTTATTACTCCACTCTCTTTTCAAAACTATCGTATTGAATAACTTCCTTTGTTGTTTTTTACAAAAACAATTTCAAACAAGTCTCTTTTCAAACTATTTTCCTGCTTAAATCTTTTCAAAACTATGTCAAGCACTCTTACATCTACTCTTAGGTTTTAAGTTCCGCCCCCTCTAATGTGTGACTGCTTAGGGATCCCTATGATATCCCTCGAAACTCTAATACATTAGATCTTGCCCTTCCACACTGCACTTACTTAATTATGATTATAAAATTTGGGTGTGAGCACAGCCTGGGATCCCTTGAGGTCCTTAGAGAACTCTGACACACCCAGATTATGTGAAAGGCTGTGAGGTAATCTGGCATTGAAATTCTTGAAATCTGGGCCTACTGTGAGGGTCCCTATAATATAACTTGTTATTTGTCTAATCTACTTATGTAATACTTTCGATGTTGGCCTGTAATAATTTGTTGTAAACAAATATTGAGGTTGGCTAGTGAAAAGGGGAGGGTAGTCATATATGTTATCAATATCAATAGGTAGAAACCATGCCTTAGGTTATATTTCCCATATATGCATTAGAATCCATGTTTAGGCCAATACATTCCAAGCATGTCATGCATTAGATATCATGTTCTAGGGTTTACTATTTCAGCATCTCATTTGACAATATTTTTATCACTTAGAAATCCTGCTTTAGGCTAAATAATAGCATTAACATAAATTGTTGCTCTTGCACATCCTGAAATCATGCTTAACAACTCTGTAACTTTCTGTGCATTTAGGAAATCTGCATATCCTTAAATCATTTTGCATTTATATGTTCATATTAGATACCATGCTTTAGGATCTCGTTCGTACTTGCTTAGTCACACCTAGTGTAAACTACTGATTATAAATTATATAAAAACAATCTCATATTTGATTATCCTATTTTAAATAAAACTGGTAATAATCCTTGTATTTTTTGCAATGCCTAGAACAACATGCTCTCAGTCAAAAATGACTGTTGAACTGCTAATGACTCTGTAACTATTGTGCATAATCCCACGCCTAGGCAAGCCTTAGGTAATCAACCCTTATAAACTGGAAACTATTTTCGTTTGTGTTCATTGCTTAGCAAATTATAGCTTTAAAATCTGTAGGAAAACTGATTAGGCCCCTGCTTTTGAGTTTATAAAACAAAGCTGCATATCTATTGTGTTTTGATATTCACTTGACATCATGCCTTATAATCCTGTCTAATAAAAATGCATCTTGTTTGTATTTGAGACATGCTGCTTATGTGCATTATTTGTGGGGGTAAAGCTAGGCCTCTTAACTGTTTCTTTCCTGCCTTTATATGTTAAGTCCTATGTGTTCTTTCCTGTCGCCTAAAATTTTCTCCTTTTAAACACCTTAGCGGTTGTCTAGAACTGCCTAGAGTTAGAGTTCCTAAAATACCTTCAGGACCACAAGGAATGGACGGGGAGTGCACACATAGGACATTATCAAGGTAATTAGAACGCTTTAGGCTATGATCAAGGGGAGGGACTTGGGTTGAATGAGATATGATGACTACGCGTTAATGTCACGTCTATCCCCTTATTGAAGAGTATTTATCGGGCATTGCGTAGAGTGATCCTATAGGGTAACCAACCTAGGACCCCTCTTTTCCCAAATTCCCTTTGCTTAAAACCTTATTTTTATATGTACAAAACTTGTTTAAACCCTTTTGTCTTATTATATGAGTCATACAATGTTTAACATGCTTTATTTGCAATTATATGGTTCAATTACTTATTTGTTAAAGGACTAATTCACAAGTATGAGTTCGCCGAGACCCACAGTTGTCAATCGAGAGGGGTGCCTAACACCTTCACCTTATTTCGAGACCTTACCCTAAATCTCTGGTAATGCAAACCAATTCAAGAGTTAATTGCTCTAGGTGCCCTAACGCACCATAATCCGTTAGGTGGCGACTCTTCAAAATACCCAATTCCCAAAAGGAAATGAGTCATTACCCCCATGAATGTCGAAACCCGGACCTTTCTTTCTCGTAAAAAAAGGGAGGAAAAAAGGGGGTGCGACACTCAGCATATTTAGGCTTGTTATGTTAGAAGATATAACTACTACATTATTTAGCATGCCAAATCCTGCTTTAGATAATTTCATGTATGCTATTTGTTCACAAGTATGTCCATGTTGCATTTGTTTGTTTACTATCTCACCTAGCATGTCTAAATTTTGCCTGTTTTGTATGTGATTAGTACTTCTAAAACTTTGAAATCTTCATGAAGTATATGTCTAGTTTGTTCATCTATGTCTTACCCACTCTACTTCACTAATGATATCCTGTTAAGAAATCTAACCCTTTCAAAAGCACTCTAGTTGTGTGTATTGGTCATGTCTAAGACCTATGTGTTCTCAGCATATCTTTGTTGTAATCTTTGTAACTAACTTGTTAATTCCACAACTTCTTGTGGAATATGTGTATTTTCTTGCTATCACTAAGGTGAATTCTATGTGTCCCCTACCCATTTCTCCTTGTGTGAAGTCTGCTTGCCAAAGTGTTTCCTGAAGCTGTTCTAAGACTAGTATTCTGACTTCAAGGTGTTCTTTTTTCATTCTTTTCCAACTACTATTTTATTCAAACCAGTACATGTTTCCAGAAAACTCTTTTCATTCCTTTCTTTATGCTATTTACCAGACTCTTTCAAATCATTATGCACTCTCAGATTACTCTTATATCCTAAGTCATGCCCCTCTGGTATGTGTACTACTTTGAGACCCTTGAGATCTCTCTGAACTCTGGCATATCAGTGCTGGCACTTCCACACTACACATAAATCAGTTCTTATTTGAGAAAGGTCTGGGTGTGAGCACTGTACGGGATCCTTGAGGTCCTTAGGGAACTCTGACACACCTAGACATGAAATTGGCTATGGATCTTTGGGCAGTTGAGACTATTAAAATATTTGGAAACTATATTGGGCATACTTCAGGATCCCTATAGATTAATGTATATTTATGTTTATGTAATTTATTCAATTCTTGGTATATAATAATTAATTGTAAATAAATATTGGGGTGACTAGTGAAAAGGGAGGGTTGTTGTATATTATGGGTAAAGTTGGGTAGATAACATGCCTATAGGGTTTATTTTGATTCACATGTGCTGTGTTAGACAATCTGCCTATAGGATTTCTTGGTTGAAATGAATTCTACCTGATCCATTTCATATAATTAGATATCATGTCTATATGGTGTAAAGTAACTGAGGTTCAGTTCCCATTACAACATGTATTCAAATTCATATCCTTAGAAATCATGCCTATAGAATCTAAAATCAGCTTTAATAATTAGAGATCACGCCTATAGGATTTAAAATCAGCTTTAATAGAAATCATGCCTATAGGGATTTTGCTCTGGTCAAATAAATTATGCTTGCTTCAACTTATGTTTAATTAGAAACCATGCCTATAGGATCCAAAAATAAGTTAGATCTAAAATCAGTTTAACCCATGTTTGTAGATTGTGAATTGGTTTAATTAACTAATCTATTAGTTTCTTTAATAAGTTTTTAATGATGCATTAATTAATATTACCAGAGAGCATGCCTACAGTACCTAAATTGCCCCGTTCAAAATTGTTTCCTATTTTACTGCATTCCTGATCAATGATTAGACACCATGCTCAAAGGACATTACTATTATACGCCCAGGCAAGCCTCCAGGGCGACTAAAATTCTGCAAACTATAAAACTACGCTCTGTTATTTATGACTGCTCATGTTCAGTAGGCCTAAATCAGTAGGCAAACTGAATAGGTCCTTGACAATTTGGTCCTAACTTATTACTGCATACTCTCTGCTCACCTAGATATCCTGTTCTAGGGTTTCTCTTAAATATCCAAAAATTATGTTTAAGACGTGCGCTTGCTTGCTCAGCTTGTGAAGGTAAATGTGAGCCTTTAATTGTTCTCTCTTTAATGCATTCCTAATTGATTTTGATTGGCACCTAGATTTTTCACCTTTAAGTACCTTAGGATGGTCTAGAACTACCTAAATTAGAGGTCCTAGATACCTCCAGGGCCACAAGAAAGGGACGGGCAACGCACGCATAGGATATCTTTCAAGGTTGCTAGAACGCTTTAAGCTATGACCAAGGGGAATTGGGTTGTAAAGATATGATGACTACGTGCTAATGTCACATGTAGCCCCTCATTGATGAGTGATTACCAGGTATTGTGTGGGTATGATCCTGTAGGCTAACCAACCTAGGACCCCTCTTTCCCAACTCCTGTTGTTTAAATGAATTTACTTTTCTTTACATATGTTCAAGTCTTTCAAACCTCTCTCTTGCTACCATTACCTGAATCATACATGTGTTTAGAATATAAAAACATGCTTTTATTTGCGAATATTTGTTGAAAATGTTTACCTGTTAAACGACTAATTTACATAGTTTAAGTTCGGCCGGGACCCACGATTGTGGACCGCGAGGGGTTCCTAACACCTTCCCATCAAGGTTATTTCTATCCCTTACCCTAATCTCTGGTAATGCAAACTAGTTACATGAGTTAACCGCTCTAGGTGTCCTAACGCACTATAATTCGTTAGGTGGCGACTCTTTAACTACCCTCCCAAAAAGAAATGAATTGTTCCCAATAAATGTCAAAACCCGGACTCTGCGAGGAAAAATGGGGGCGTGACAAGTATTAGAGTATATATTTATTGATTTTCACATTGATTGACTAGTTTTGGAGCGATGGGCATCAGTTTGGGATGTTAGAGTGGCGTTGGAGCCGGTTATGGAACTTCGGAGCGAGATAAGTCTCATGTCTAACTTTGTGAGGGGGAACTACCCCCTAGGTGATATTTATTTATGTGCAACTGGTTGTGAGTGATATTTATGCAAGAACTGACGAGAGTCCGTACATAGTTAAAGCATGTTTATATCCGGGTAGACTTAGGATCTTATCAAGTAATATTTGTATTATTTGAACTCATTCTGCTAGCTTAATTAATTAAAGTTATCAATGAATTTGATTTAGAAATAAATATACGTATAATAGGCCGAGCCTTAACACTTTGACTTGTGGGTGAGTTATTTGAGAAGCGTAAAGATTATATTTCGTTATGTGCTCATGTATTGTATTGTAAACACGTATCTCGTAATTTGGTAACTTCCTTTCTTTCTTGTGGAGCAGGCAAAATGCCTCTGTAGTATAAAGATGCATCTATGGATCATGTCGCACGTCCCTCTGCAGTGTACACGTTATTTTGGTTGGGGCCGAACGACCTCGACAGAATCATGCGTTATATCGCTAGTAGTCCAAATATTGATGAGATAAAACTTTCATTGATGCCCGACATTGCATGGTATTTATTATTTATTTGGTATGGACACTTGGTACTTTCTGAGATATTAAGGTAGAATACATGATCGAGAAATCTATGCTTTAAAAAGGAATAATTGGAACATTATGAAATTACAGACTTACTCCACTATTGTTGTGCACTTCATACCTGTTATGAATTATCATTTATTTATTTGGACCTCTAGTAAGGGTCGATGTCCACCTCTCGTCACTACTTCTCCTAGGTTAGTCTAGATACTTACTGGGTACGCATTGATTTACGTACTTATGCTGCACTTTTATACTAAATGTACAGGATCTGACAGGTTATTTGCTGATCACGTTGGCTCGTAGGCGTGCCCATTGAAGAGATTTTATGTGAGCTGTATTCCAAGCTACCCACCACAGTCTAGTGAGTCTCTATTGTACTATTTATTTTATTCTGTCTTATTACATTCAGGATAGATGTTGTATTATTATTGTACTTCTTAGAAAAATGCTCATGCAATTGTGAAATCGGGTGTTGAAAGTTCTCACTGGTTGTTTATTTTATCGTAGATCACATAATTATTATCATTTACCCTGTAAATTCTTTTTAATACCCTTTTATTATTGGAAATTAGTGATTTCAAAGCAATAAAATGGGTAATCTAATCGATAAATCAACATTGGCTTGCTTGACGGCGGTGTTGGGCACCATCATGACCTATAGTGGATTTTGGTCGTGACAACTTGGTATCAGATCACTGGGTTCACTTAGGTCTCACGAGTCATGAGCAAGTCTGTTAGAATCTACGGATCAGTACAGAGACGTTTGTATTTATCTTCAAGAGGCTACATGTCTGTTAGGAGCACTTCCCTTCTTGATTCCTCATCGTGCGATTTATTTTCTTTGAGGCTTATGCCTTTATTTCCTTCTTACTCCTTCTTATACTATGTGCAATGCTCGTGTCAATTGGGCATTGGGGAGTTGCAGTGGTACTACATACGTGGGGTGGAATGTTTCTCCCAGCCCATTTGAGCAAGGTATTATCGTCTTCTTGCGGAAGGATGTTTTGTCGTTTCGCTCATTAGCTGTATTTTTGTTGGTTTTGAGGATACATACATGTTTCTATGATGTTTAGACGTTATCGCACAGTGTTGGTGTAATAGTAAGGTGCTTATCTATGTGTCGAGACAATAAATGAATTGAAAGGAGGATTTTTTGGTGTATGATTTAGGGGTTTACATTTAAATCCAGTGGAGGAATGATAATTGGTCTATGAATGCTGAGGCTTTGGTTGATGGAGTAGCGATACTTGATATTCTCGAGTGTAGTGGAACTCTCATTTTTTGATGTGGTGTCATCGTCCTTGTTGGAACACATTAAGGTTTGTCGGTGTTGTGGTATTCTTTGATTCTTTTGTCCATCGGGTCAAGGTGTTGTGAAATGGTGCCTGAGGAGCGGTTGTATGAAATAGCAGTATGTAGCAGTTCAAAATCGAATTGGTATTTCTAGTGTTGGTGCCTCGAGAAAGATGGTTTTCTAGGAGGTTTAGAGTTGGTAGCAATTTATTAGTTCAGGTGCAACAGGTATGAATTTTGATTTGAGGCAGCTATTGGGCAGTGAAGAATGAGGAAGGACATGGCGGGAGGTGTCTCACGATGGTTGGATTACTACCAGACCAAGTATGAAAAGTAGAGGTCGAGAAGTTGCTTAAAGGAGATGGTTTGACCGAAATGGGAGTGGTAAAGTTGCATATGGATTCTATGGTAGGATAGCCATGTACCTCGAGGAAGATTAGAGCGATTTGGGAGGCTTGGTAGAAAGTTACTAGGTCCACAAATTATATTTGGAATGGTGGTAACGATACGGAGAAAGATTGAGTATGGCAGAAATGTGTTTGATTGAAATAAAGAGGGGTGTGAAGATTTGATTATCATTTTGGATGTAACATGGCTTTAAGTTCGGAAGGTATTTTTGAACTTCAGTTGATGTCAATGGGGAAGGAACAAACTTGTACAATTGGTGGGCGAACAAGGGCTCTGGAGGGTTTTAGTGATTTCATGGTAGTTGTACCCAGTGCAGCGTTGTTGGAAGATGTCAGCATGGAATTCCACATGTGGGTTATCTCTTGTGAGCAGGTTGAGGGTGCATGAGTTCGATGAAGTTTGTATAAGGAGTTCTACTGGCTACCCGATAAGAGTTCAAATATGTGATTGTGGTTTGATTCGGGATGTTCATGAAAAGTTCAACAAAAGATTTCGAGAAATTTAGCAGGTTAAAGGTGCGAGATCATGGTAATTGAGAAGGAGGAATCTTTGTGGGCTCTAGATATATTTGATTGTAGCTTAAAGCTAAGTGAGGGAGCCCCACCGTCTATGATTAGATTGCGTGTTTGTCTACTTGTGAAGTTTGTGGTTATCGATGCGTTGGTGTATTATTTCGGAATAAGAAAAGAAAATAGCAGGAGTAATTCAAGCAAGGAACATGATGAATGTGTGCTATACTTTGCCTTATCAACTGATGTGTAGGTTTTGGGAAGACTCAGAGTTCATGCTTCTCGTGGATTTGATGTACAGGGAAAAGAATTCATTTGGTTGCTTTATTGGGAGTGTTCATGTACTATTAGAGCGTTGGAGTTTGGCTTGTCACACCACTTTTTACCGCTTTACTACACCCCGCGAAGGGTATAATAAAAATGGGAAAGGAGTTTTTCCAATTTAAGGACAGTCAGAACGGGATTAGTTATTTAAGATTTTCAGAGTCGCCACTTGAGAATATAATGGTGTCCCAAGTCATCGGTTTAATCCCGAACCGAGGAAAGTTTGACTCTGTTACAGTCTGCGAACTAGAAATCCGGATAAGGAATTCTGTTAATTCGGGAGAAGGTGTTAGGCACTCCCGAATTCCGTGGTTCTAGCACGGTCG
>MU717145.1:32432-46408 GCA_026770625.1 Nicotiana glauca | reverse complement strand
GACATCCTAGGACACTTTAAAACCTTAGGCTCTGATACCAAGTTTGTCACGCCCCAAATTCGAGGGACATGATCGGCGCTCAACCGAGTATCCCCAGTCAAGCGGACCTGGGTGCCTTTTCTATCCCACCTGTTACCCCGCATTTTCATTACCTATTAACCAAGTGAAATAGCCATTTATAGGAGATGGACTCCATTAACCAAATTCTATAAACCTATCAATAACAATTTCCATTTCATTTTTTTTATTAGCAACTTCATTCACCATAATACAAGTATTCCAAGTTTTATATATCATTGCCAAACATCAATATTTATCTTTTAAATTTCCATGACCGAAACTACCCACAACCTGTCTACGGAGCCTCTAAATACAATTGAAGAATAATATGGAAATTCTGGCAACAAGGCTCCGGCTATACCTTATACAAACATCAAAACAAGATCCCAAAACAGAAGTGGCATGAGCCACATAGGGCCCCGAATGGAAAGGGGCTCGCCAAATCAGCTGACGGGAAGTGATGAGGAGCTACAGTCGATGGACTGGAGTACCTGCTATGGATCCACCTATAATCATAACACGAATGTAGTAACCCCGGCAAAAGGGACGTTAGTACATTTGAATTGTACTAATATGTATGAACAAACTTTGTCCCAAGTAAACTCAAACCATACACAAGTAGGTAACAGTAATAGAAACAAAAACAAATGCACAAGAAAAGGAAAAATCAAGCCAAACAAGTATACAATCTCTCTTTTTTCCCCTTCAACATTATCACATCAATGATTTCACAATTTTTCTCATATTTTCATTTCAATAGTGATTTCGATCACTTTCCACCCTTATTACCTCAGCCACCCTTATTACCTCGGCCACCCTTATCACCACAACTCACACCTTATTACTTCGTGTTGTGGCGCGCAACCCGATCCCACCGTACAGTTACAATTCACAAACAATACAGCAACAATCAACAAATCACAAAAATCAACAACAACACTTCTTAAGAACAACCACANTTCCTTCCATCATTTATTTCTCAACTCTTACCACATAACACTTTCACAATCACGCATTTAGTTCATTGTCAATTATTTGCACCATTAAACCACAAACACTCAATCAAACCAATCAAACACCTAACAAACCAATCACAAGAATTTCACAAACAATCTACGTAGATATCACACACCAAATATTCGTACACCAAACAAGGTGATTTTACAAAGGTCAAAGTTAGTCATATATACCTCAAAGAGCTTTTCCTTAAGTAACTACAACGTTCCGGAAATTCTAGCAACTTCAATCTATTTTGAGACATAGCAAAATTGAGCAAAAATTAGATAGATATTCATAACTCTAGCTCATTTGAGCATTTTATCAAATACTAGATGAGCATCTTGATTTCAAATCCCCTTTTCAAGATTTCCTTCATTCCCTAACCCAATCTTACTTATTTAAATTAAACAATCTTCCCATAAACCTAAGTTGTACATACATGTATACACAATACTAATACACCCAATAATCATACCTCAATAACCCATCTTATACTCCAAACTCGAAATTAAAACCTAGGTTATAGAATCTTACCTCTTAGATGAAGATATTGTGATTGGGTTCTTTGATTCTTGAAGATTGATGTAAGGTTTGGATGATTTAAATGTTGGGTTCCTCCTTCTCTCTATAAAATATTCTCACCTCTCTCTAAAATCAGTAGGAAATGACCCTAAATGAAGCCCCAAAGGCTATATATCAAAATGGGGTCGGGTTATGAAAATTAGAAAATTAACCCTCCGATGTCAACTATGCGATCGCAGAACGGACCACAGAATGGGTATGCGGGCCGCATATGCGTCGCAGAATCACTGCCCAAAAATGGGCTACACTGACCCAGTCTGCGATCAGATTTGTGATCGCAAATCAAAAATGCGGAGCGCATTCTGCGATCGCAGATTTGACACATGATCGCATTTTTTCCAGCCTTCGGTAATTTGATCATAACTTTATGTAGGAATGTCCAAATGACGAACGGTTTGAAGCGTTGGAAACTAGACTCAAAGAACTTTAATTTGATAGGTTATCCATCACCCAAAACATTATATATATTTAGATATGCTCGTTCAAAGTGTGGGCTTGTGCGAACTTATTTGAATTCTTAGCCTATAATGGACTTTTCCAATTTTTCTTATACTTAGGCCTTTCCTTGGACCCCAAATTACTTAACATAAGACTAATACACATATCTACCAAATACAATTGATGACCACCATGTTAATAGCATATAAACATATTATAGTAATCCTGCGTGACACTACAAAATCCTAAATTTCTTAGCGAAATTTTTCGGGGCCTTACACACACCCTGAAATAATCTGAACGCATAAAGGATAGCAAGATCGCTACCGAGTCTCTCGTCTGATGGGGAACTTTCAGGCTTGGAAACTGTTTTATAGCTTTTCTTTTGTCTCGGCAATAACTGCAATGGCCTTCAGTGACGAATCAAGTTCCTCATCTTCACAAATCATTCCGACTATTGGTCTGATATTGTGGGCAGGCAATAGATTGTTCATCACATCCGGAGCTTCTTCATCCAAAAAAACAATTTTTCAGCTTCAATCAAATGTTCAACTACCCTTTTGAGGGTCCAATAGTCCTCTGTACTGTGTCCCATTGCTCCAGAGTGGTATTCACATCTAGCATCAGCTCGGTGCGAGGGGGACTCGGGGTTTGGCCGGTTCGGGGCCACTGATTGCAATAGATCTAGCCTGATTAGCTTTTGGAACAAGCTTGAATATGATTCACCAATAGGGGTGAACTAATTCTTTCTGAAAGGCTCTCTTGGGCGAGGATTGTATTGGGGTTCATTTGGTTGAGGATTATATGGAGCTTGGTAAGGATGGACATTTTTGGGAGGTGGAGCTCAGTTTTGTATATAATGGTGTGGCTGCGCGTAAGATTGCACGCTCATCACCGCATAGGGAGGCAGTGCCACGGCATAAGCACCATCTTAAAGGTGATAATAGTGTGGTGGGACAATAGGAGGCACATATGATTGACTGAATGACTTGCGAGCCCCCCTCGAGCTTGAGACCATCATGAATCCCTCTTCACTCCCATTTCTATTCATCAAACCCTCTGAACCATTTTGAAAATCTGGTGATGTGGCTCTAAAAGTAGCATGACTCAAGATTTGGCCCGTTTTTAGACCGTTTTCAACAATTTTCCCAATTTTGATAGCCTCAGCGAACGGCTTACCCATAGCAGACATCATGTTCTAGAAGTAGTCAGCCTCTTGGGCCTGCAGAAAAATCGTGATCATTTCAATTTCATCCATTGGAGGCTTTACCCTGGAAGCTTTCTCACACCATTTGACAGCATATTCGCAGAAGCTTTCCGCAGTTTTTCTTTTCAAATTGGACAAAGTGTTCCTGTCGGGAGCGATGTCCACATTATACTGGAACTGGCAGACAAAATCTCGAGCCATATCATCCCACACATTCCAATGAGCAATTTCTTGATCCATATACCACTCAGAAGCGATTTGGTGAGGCTTTCCCCAAAATAGGCCATAAGTAGCTCCTCTTTTCCACCAGCATCCCTCAACTGGTTACAATATCATTTCAGATGAGCGATCGGGTCTCCATGCCCGTCGTACTTTTCAAATTTTGGCATCTTGAAGCCAACTGGCAAATAGACATGGGGAAACATACAGAGGTCGGAGTATGAGACACTCTTTTGGCCACTCAGACCTTGCATGTTTTTCAAGCTTTGTTCCAGGCTCTTCATCTTCCTAGCAATTTCCTCTTGCTCGGGATTTTTAAAAACCTTTTCTTACTCCACCGAGATATCATATCGCGGAGGTTGAAAAAAAGAGTACGGGGTCACATATGTTATTTCTGGTTGAAGCTGTGGACCCTTAAAGATGAACATTGGAGGTAGTACCCTTGAAGTCGGTGCCTGGGTGCGAACCACAGAAGGCATGCTAGGATCATTGGAGGGCATTAGAGGGTGCCCGCATGGGATGAGGGGTTGGGAACAGGGGCATTGGTAACCTCACCTGACTTGGGGATCAACTCAGGGAACCCAGGGATTGCACTTGGCAGTTCCCTACCATTAGACCAGGCATCCACATTTCCCATATGCGGAGATGCGACATCTTGTTCTCTTCAACAGCTGCTGATTCTAGCTGTAGAATAGTCGATGCTGGGCTATCCTCAGAACTGATGATTGGTAGATTGCTTGAAGAGGCCATCTATACCTTTCGATCTTTTGAAAAGGGGAAGGCTAGACTACCAACAAAACTAACCACCAAAACCAGGCTAATTTGCACATCCAACAACCTTGTTAGTTTTGAAACATTTAACATATAGGAAATCGCACGTTGGGATGTAATGCATCTAACAGTTAAACGTTTTTACCGTGTGTTTGAACGGTTGTATGTTTCATCCCAGCCTTAACTAGTCCTTTTTACTCTATACCTCTTTTATTCATATTTGCCTCTCTTTAATCACTCTTGATCTCATCTTTGTCGCTCTTTTATTTTTGCACTCTCTTCTTCTCTTTTGTTTGTCACTCTTTTATTTTTTGTCGCTCTTTTTTTTCACTTTTTCTTTCTTTTTCACTCAATTTTTTTTTATTTTATTCTTCACTAAATTTATTTATGGCTATGATCGAATCCGATGGGGATTGTCTACGTATCATGACCCCGCATGAATCAGATCTTGCGTAGTTCGGAAAGATTGGGAATAAAGCAAATAGGCTAACTTTTTTTGGATTTTTATTTTGAAATAAATGCTTTAAAAGAAGAAAGGAAATATTTTTTTCTGATTGATTTTTAATTTTTTTATTTTGATTTTTCTTTTATTTTGAAAGAAAGACTTCTAAAAAAATTTCTTTTGATTGAAACTTTGGGAATTTCAAAAGTAAAAAGAAAATATTTTTGTTTGAATTTTTATTTGTTTTCTCTTTTTCTAAAAAAGAAAGAAAAACAAAAAAAAATTTGAATTTTGAAAGTTGTCTCTTAATTTTCGAAAGTGGGACTTTTTTTAAAGAAAATATTTTGAATTTCAGAGCTTTTATTTATTTACAAATGTACTTCTAAAGAAAAGAAAAATTATTTTTTTGGACTTCAATTTTTAAAAAAATTTTTTTATTGACACTCATGAAAGAAAGACATCTAAGGATTTTTTTTTTTTTTTTCTGATTTTTTTTTTTTGGATTTTTTGGAAAAATACTTTAAAAATGAAGGAAACCCACATTTGGATTTTGATCTTTATTGATTTTTCTTCTATTTCTTTTCCATATGAAAGACTTTCGAAAGAAGGAAACTATTTTTGAGTTTAAAAAACTTTATTTTTTTTTTCATTTTCTAAGGAAAGATTTCTAACGGGAAATATTATTTTTTTTTTAGATTTTTGAAAATTGGGTTCTTAAAAATAACTTTTCTAAAGAAGTAAATGAAAATATTTCTAGATTTTTGTTTTGGTTTTTTTTTTTTAAATAAAAATAGGGGTCATAAAGAAAGACCCCCTTTTTTTAATTAAAAGAAGTAAATTTAATATTTTTGAATTTTTGAAAATTGGGATCGAAATCGATGAGGTTTGCCTACATATCTCACATCCGGTGAGAATCAGACCTGCGTAATTCAGTCAGTTTTGACGAGCAGGGGAAACCATGACACTTGAAAATTTTGGCTCATTTTGAAATGGCCTTTTTTTTCAGAATTTCGACAGAGTTTTAGAATTTTTTAATACCTACCTCACTCTTGGTTTTTCTTTTTTCCTTTTTTTTATTTTTTTTCCTATTCTAGGAGTCGTCAACATGCAAGCCTGAACAGACAAATATGCAAGTAGCACGTAAGATGCTTCAGGATGGTCTTTTTTATTTGGGTACACCAGTCCTAACAGATCCGACCCCTGTGTTGAGTTCCTAAGGTCAAATGCATATGATGCAAACAAAATTTCCTACTAAGGATCCGGCATGAGGCTGAGTTATTCTGAGTTCAAAACCTGGGTATGTGTTCTAGGCTGTGTACCCGAGCGGACAACTTGAGCCGAGGAGGGGGCTACGTACCGGGAACCAAAAGGCCATCCGGCTTAGTAACTTGTCCGAGCCTCTTTCTTATTTCAAGGTATGATACTAACAGAATTGGGAGTCTCGACCAGCAAGCACATCCACGAAGATGAGAAGAGAAGGGTTTCGTAACAGTTTATATACAGTTCAGATAATATCAAAGCGTTAAAAGCATCATTTAGCACATTAGGCCCAAACATGTAATACAATCAGATAACAGATAAAGACAAAATATAACAATTCTTCTAAACTCGAATTCTGAACCCTGAACCAGAGATTCTGGGTTCTTTTCCCCAGCAGAGTCGCCAGAGCTGTCACGCCTCCTTTTTTCACTACACCACCATGGAAGGATAGCATATAAGGGAGTTTTTCCATTTTAAGTGACATTATTCAAAATGGGATTATTTATTCAATTCAGAGTCGCCACTTGAAATAGTTTATTTGGTGTCCCAAGTCACCGTTTTATTTTAAATCCCAAATCGAGGAAATTTCGACTTTCCTTTTGAAGTCTGCGAACCAAAAATTCTGAATAAGGAATTTTGTTAATCCGAAGGAAGGTTTTAGGCACCCCTGGATTCCGTGGTTCTATCACGGTCGCTTAAACTATCATAATTGGCCTATTACCTGATTTTAATACATGTTCAAACCTATAGTGCAATTTTAAATTATTTACCGTTTTTATTTAATTTTAAGGAATATTGCAATGTTATTAAAACACGTCTTCACATAAATGCACCCGTGGGTTTTGACATATTTTAACATTGTTGAGATTTGGATTTGGGTCACATAAATATGCACCCGAGTTTAGGAAAGTAGATTATTAAAATACGCGCCTAAAGCAACTAACGCGTTGTTATCTTTGCAGGGGCCATAAAAAATCGTTAAATGGCACGCCTCGAATTCTAAACATTTTAAAGAAAATAATTAAAGAGGGTCACACGTTTGTCGTTTTATTTGGCGCGGCGCACCTCAACTTTATTTTAAAGGATGTCCTAACTAAAATTCGGAGATTCATGAACTATTATTGTCTATTATGGTTCAATTCCTATTCTAACTAAGGGACTTAAATAACTAACACTAGCTATAACTTAAGTTCTAATTAATTCATTAAAGGGCTATTAATCATATGAGCAAATAAAGAGACAATTAATTTTAAGAAAGGTCCAACAGTTGAAAATCGAATTGCGCTAGACATGAGGCCCAACAGCCTATTGTGGCTAATAAGACCAATCCATTTCCACTCACATAGATTCATGGTCCAAAGCCCATGGGATGGCCCAAAACGTTAAGAGCTAAATCTGAATCGACTCAAGTTCGAATCACCATTCACACACATATTATATGAAATCAAAAATATTGACACAAGCCCTTGAGAAAACGAGTGCAAAGCAGACCACTGAACTTTCCAGTTTTTGATTTTTAAAATCAGTTCGATTCACAGTTTTTTTTTAGCACTCAAGAACCCAGGTGGAAGTTAGGCAATACCAAACCAGCATGTTACTAAAATGATTGACTCAAAATTCAGCCCTTTGTCCATGCGATGTACAAACCAAATTCTAATTAAACTTAACAAATTTGCAAAAGTACTTAGGTCCAAATAAGAGGTCCAGACTCACGTTCATATTCAAGCCAAACACATGCTCATGAACCAATTAATGAGATGTTGTGGAGACTAAATGAAACACATTCATTTTTTCTGAACATTCGTTTCCAAAATAGAACAGTTCAACTATATTCTAATCCTGATTTAACGCATTGTCAAGGTGCTTGTTCATATATTAAAACTGAAAAAATAAACCAGTGAAACACTTATCTACATGATCATATGGATGACTTAACTTTAGACATACTCCTTTCAACAATATGTGTCTAGAAGCTGGCCTATATACTGATTGTCAGATAGACTAGTGTTCCAATCTCATGGACATATACAACTTCCAAGCAATGCTTGAACAACTAAATTAATACCACCAAAGCAATCCATATTCAGAACAAGTATAAAGAAGTATAAGAAGATCAAGCTAATCTAAATAACTTTAAAGGTGCAGAAACATTGAATAACAACAACTTTGGTATAAATCTCTATTCAAATGAACTGATCTTCACTTTCATCCATTTTTCATATATTGAAGGTGAGATGAATACCTGAAAAAGAATAGAGATAAAGAAAAGCTAAGAATCAGTGGGTTCAGCTCAATGCAAAGCAGCAGCAACACAGCACAGGTATTTGCCCAGGAATAAACAAGGAATGATCAACTTTTAAGCAATTTCGAACCAGCAACAGTATTCCATAAAGTTCAGCAATTAAAAATCAACCCAAAATGACCTAAACACTTGAATACCAAGCAGATTCAACTCATTTTAAACCTTCAGTTGCTCATAAATTATTTCAGAATGAGTATCTCAGGAATTTCAGAGATTTTCTTTAATAGAACAGTGAATTTTTTTGAAGTTTTTAGCTGCCTATATTTCTCTACTTTTTAGCTCTTAAAATATGACTTCAATAGCAAAGAAAGGATGCCTTTATAGGCAAGAAAGTAGGGCAGTCTTAAGATTTTGATTTTTGCCCTTCAGCCCCTTTTCAATTCTTGTTTTTAGCTTAGAAATCCCTCACTTATTGACTTGTTACTTAAGTTAAACTACCAAAAATCTGAAATTCATAAAGAACCCCCAGCTAGAAGCTTCCTATACTGTTACTAAAAGATTTCCTAACCTAAACTTCCTAAACTACCCCTGAAACCTTGTCAATTTACTTCTAAAAACCTGACCCAAAGCATGGGTCGAATTAGGGTCACCTGGCCAATCCAAATGGGTTACAGACCCCAAATGGGCTCAATGTCTCAAATACATGGCCTGATGAACCAAATCAACCCTTGGGATTGGAGTTAGAAATGGCTTCAAAGCCCAAACAGCAAAAAAGGAGACTCAATCCAATCAGCAAGCAAACAGAGGCAAAATACCTAAATAATTTTGAGTATGCAGAGGGAAAAACAGAAATCAAAATTAAACAAGCAAAAGGAGTGGGAAAGAAACTAATAGATCGAAATCAAACTGGATACGAGTCTGGACTTTTAACATGCTTTAATTGACAGGAACTCCATGAATTGATCAATTAACACAAAAAGGGTAAACAAAAGAAGGAAATCCTAATCATGCTGCTAAACAGAAAAATTAAACATGCGAAGAAAGGACAAAACAACAAAAACTAAATAAAACAATTAAAAGAAAAGAGAGAAGGGGGTACCGGATTAAAATCAAAATTGGATCCAACTACGAACTAGTCCAAACTTCTCTGATATGTAAGATGGACTTTGACTACCATTATTCGACTATTATTAACGAGAACAATCGAATAATGGAAGCTTCAAGTCCACTTGACCATTTATAAACTCCAAAACGAAAAAGAAAATTAGGGTTCTTCTGGTTCTAACATTTTAAATTCGAGCAGATTGGGGTTGATTAGAGAGGGCCCAAGGGTGGTTTAGGGTTCAAATGGGGGCAAGGGTCATAGGGTATTAATTTGGGGTCAATTGGATGAGTTAGGATTTTGGTCGGGATTTTCGATTCAAGATTCGAAGAGCCTGGCGGGGATTCGAGGAAAGATGAGTGGAGATTGGGAATGAGGAGGTGAAGGGGATTTTAGGATGTAAATTTGGTGACGATTGGCCCATCGCCGCCGGTGGAGATGATTTCCGGCAGGCGGTTCGTGGCGGAGGCGGTGAGGAGACTGGTGCTGCTAGGGTTTTGGGAGAGAGGTTCGCGAAAGAGGAGACGAGGGGGTAGGGGTCGTTAGGACATATATATATATATATTAATGGGACCCGACTTCTGAGCCTTTGGATCATCCAACCTCGACAGCTTAGATTTAATTTAAACTAAACGGCGTCGTTTCAAACAGACCTGGACCGGTGGGTGAATTTGGGCTTGGGGCTTATTTTTGGACGGGTAATTTTGACTAGGCTGGTAATTAGACCTGGACTGGCCCAAGATTTGGGTCTTAACAAAAAAGACCTCCTTCTCTTCTTTTTTTTTAATCCATTTTTCTTTTAATTCCTTTTTTTATTTATTTCTTTCCTTTTTCTTTTCAAAAATAAAAATAAAAATCTGAATTAAATCCTAGGACCTAATTAAACCTAAATGATGATTAACACAATTAATTAAAATAAATAAAGGAAAACTAACAAAATTCAAAGCTAAAAATAAATCAATTTTTGTGATTTTTGTGTTTTTGTAAAACCCTAATTACTAATTAATCTAAAATATGTAAATTAAATCCTAAATGCGCATGCAACGTATTTTTGTATTTTTGTGAATTATATAAATTAAAAATGCACACAGAAATGCAAATAAACATGAAAAGTATGCAATTAAATCCTAAAAAAATCCTAAATTTAAGAATTCTGTAGGAGTAATTCATGCAAGGCAGAGGAGACGAGGGCTATACATCCTGATCAGGTGGTTGAGGGTGAAGTTCATCTCCTCGATCATGTTTGTGTAATACCTGATCATATAAACGACGCGCCAGTAGAAGTTGACCGAGGGTTACTTGATACCACCAGTAGAAGTTGATAATCACAGAGTCGGTCGGGGTGAGGATGGCCTCACCGGTCCTAAGGTGAATGGATAAGTATACACACTCAAAAAGCTGGCTTTATATATCGTAATATCTTCTTCTCGAGCAGGGATCTCCACAAGCACGACATTCGCACAGTGACAGTCAGCCCTCACTTTTCTTATATCCGTTACCGAGCTAATATACCAAATTATGGGCTCACGACGCTCTAGCTTCGAAGAAGGTCTCTCAACCTTGAAATTAGAATTCATCGCAAAAGATCCTGGGATGCATTCCTTAGCACGAGGAGGTGTGGCCAGTTTACCTTGAGATAAAAGCGAAGAGGATGAGGCCACAATCTCTTGAGAAGCAGAGGCGGAAGTCTTCGCCATTCGTAGAAATTTCGAAAGAAGAAGAAGAGTTGCATTCCTAAGAAAAAACGAAAGCAAAGGAAGAGGGAAACTTTTTCGGGGTTTGGGAATACAGTGAGTTACAGAAAATAAGAAAAGGAGTTTTTATAGAAGCCCCGCGTGTGCATTGAAGAAGGCCAAGAGACAGCCAACTGGCATAGTCAATGCGGAGATCTTCAGGGGCTGCGTGTGTATCATATCTCGGCATCTTGTGACTGATGCCGTTATGAGAGTACCGGAGGAGGAAGAAATTCAAGGACATTTCTTATCACTTTCACTCTAAGAAACGCGGAGACTCTGTGTACGGTAAAACCGAGGGATCCAATTTCCCCGTCATTAGGGTGCCCTACGAATGTGCTTCTCGAGGTCGAGACTCACCTTCGAGGGATGTCGGGTTTTGACCTCGGGGAAGTACAGACCAACGGCTATATTAGAAAAGAGGGGAGTTCCCAAGGAGTGCAGCCAGGGCCGATAAATCTGTTAGGCTATTCTGAAGCGGTTAGTCTGAACCTACATCATGATATTAGCTAGTTGTCCCATCCCTACTTCTTAGTCATTAATGTATTTTGTACTATGATTAGATTTCCCTCCTATATAAAGGGGGTCTTTGACACTTTTTAAGGGTATGTTGCTCCAACTACTCCGCACAAAATATAGAAGAACATTCTTTTTTCTCTCTAACATACTATCTCGATATTATTGCTCTTATTTATTATCTTCATACTTGTTGTTCATTTGTCGCTTATCATTGGCCATAAAAAGCCTCCCTTAATTGTTTTGTAACTGTTAGCCCTACCCCAATTGCCCGCGATAGCTCGAGCCCGAGCCCTGGAACTGACCTCGAGGCCCCAAATCGTCAAGCTCGAGGCCCCGAATAACTAGCCTATCGGTTTGATTATAGATTTCTCCTTAACTTTGTTTTACCTATAAGTCCCACATATATAGCATCAACTGCTTAACAACTAGCATAAAAATAGATCACGTATTTTTATAGTCTCATCAATAAATTTAATTGTTATTGTCATTTTTACGGTAAATAGTTTGGTATGAAAATGTCACAACCAAATATTCCACCAAGTTATGATGCCGCTTAACATGCTTTCTAGGCAAGAAAATACTCAACATCAATATTATAATTCTATTATTAAGCCATTAATAGTGTTTTCATATAAATAACAATGTGGAATAAATCCCAATCAAAATAAATAATGCATAAATCAATGACAATGTTTAAACACGGCCATCACTGTCTCCCAAACTTTCTCAAGACCTAGTATTACAATATCGTCACGAGCATCCAACAAGAGTACATAGTCTCAATTAAACAACAATATCTGTCCGGAAACCAAAATACATAGATAGATATAAACAAGTATGGAAGGAAGATTTCATGTGCTACAGATCGGACAAGTAAAGCAGCCCACCATAAAGTCTCCAACAAATTACTCCTACTTCATTCAACGGGTACTGCTAATACTAGCCTCAAATCCTGCATAAATATGTAAAGAAATATAGTATGAGTACCAAACCAAAGTACTCAGTAAATATCAATTCTAGCCTCGAAAAAGCGGTGATGAGGGTCGACATTGATACTACCAGCCCAATAAGCATATGAAAATGTAATTAGAACATGTGATGAGGCATGATATCGCCAGTCACGTACAAAAGTAAAAGCATACCAAATTTGGGATTTAGTCATGCTTTTTAAATAAAGAGACGGAATACAATATCAGTTATCTCAATTATTCATTATCATGATATGAGTCAATTGATATTCATAATATGTAAGAGCCACTGCATTAAGCTAAGCAACCAATGCATGCTCGTGATCCAATATCAAAATGTAAATAAGAGCCACTACATGAGTCTAAGCTACCAATGCATGCTCATGATCCAATCTTGACATCTCATAGTATAAATTCATGTGGTTGACACTGGCAAAGTGTCCAAACTAGCACCAATCTGGGGGCCTACACTGATAGGTCCAAAGTAACATGGGTGATCACCTGACTCCGGAGGGACGGATCTATATTCAAGTGTCGTTACGACGTGCAGCCCGATCTACTAATAATATCATCAATACTCAATATCTCTTCACAATGTCCTTGGTGCCAAAATTCTCATCTTTCCTCTATCCAACTCTTGTATGCATGTATGAGATGATATGATGAAGATGCACTATGACATAGTAATAAAATGCAAATGAATAATAACATGAATAAGAGATAGTTATGACTAATCAAGTAATTCAGCTTCTCATAATAGTTCGATATGTTCATATAATATCCTTAAGTCAGATCATGACAACAAACATGAGCAACGAAGCCAATAATCACTAAATTAAACTCAAGTAAGGCTAGAACATGAATACTGCCAAATCAACAAGCCAATACCCCAAGTATGGTTTCTAATCATGGATCAGCCTCATCACATATTCGAATATACACAATGAATGAAGAGAAAATCACATAGTCCAAATATGCCAACATATTCTACTACGATCATAACCTAGCTACCATATACGCTCGTTATCTCGCATATACGTGGTATCTAAATCATGTAACAAGTAGCAAATAAATCCTGCAAGGAGAATTACTTTTTACAAGGATAAACAAGAGACTTACCTCGCATATACGTGGTATCTAAATAAATGAACCACCTTTCCTTCTCAAATATAATACCAAACGACTTGAATCGAGTCAAACATAACTCAATAACGTCAAACAAAGTTATAAGAATCAATTCCAAACAATAAAACTTCAATCTTTAGCCAGATCCTCAAAATTCATATCGGCTCACATGGTCATAACCCGCGTCCACGGTGGTCCCGACTATACCCATAACCCCACGAGTTCAATTATGTAAAAATATATTCCAAAATCGAGTTGAAATGGGTACTCAAATCCCTCAAATTATACTCTCTTAAATTATAGGCACCC
>MU717145.1:0-21090 GCA_026770625.1 Nicotiana glauca | reverse complement strand
CACAAATAAATAATATCTCAAGACATTAAAAACTATAAAATAGTTTAAAAAATACTTACAAATTAGATTTTAATGATTATTTTTTATGTATAAAATTTCTAAAATTTATTTATATATAACGTCGGTTTGGTTTAGATTCGGTTTGATTTATTTTTTGTTAATGCCAAACCAAACCAAGAGCGATCGGTTTTTTATTTTCCAACACCAAACCAACCAAACCAAACCACAAGTCGATTTTTTTCTTCGGTTTGACTTGGTTCGTCGGTTCGGTTTGGCTTGATGGTTTGGCTTGTACACCCGTTGTGCATATGGTATTGAGCATCAAATCTTTACAAAATGACAAAGATCCCCTTTATATATGAGGGGGAATCCCAACATAGTACAAATGCATTAAATTGCAAAGATATAGGGTTGGTACAGCCATTTAATGTCTTGATTCTTCTCTGGACTAGTCCATTGGGCTTTGTCAGCCCTATTTACGCGCCTTGGGGAACTCCCCACTTTTTCATCATAACTGCCGGTTTGTATTGCCTCGAGGTTGAGAGCCGATAGCCTTTGGAGGTCAACCTCAACCATAGCCTCGAGCTTTGGAGAGATGTGCTCACGAGCCATCGTAATGACGGAAGATTGGACCCTCCGATTTTACCGTATATGCAAACTATTAATGTTATTTTTAAATATTTTTATTCATTGAGATGGGGTACACACGCATCCCGCTATCTATATCTACAATATATTAAAAGCACGAAGCCCCTTTAGCGAAATGTAGCGTATGCAGATTAAGACCGGATTTAAAGGTATATCTTTTTTTGAATTTTACTTCTCATTCATATTGTTTCTATTTATGTTGTTACACTTTTTATTACTTATTTGAATATGTAATATATTCAAGTTAATAATTCTTCTACCAGAACCATACTTACAAAGAAAATAGAGAATTATTTCCAAAAAAATTGTACGTCTTAGATTAAAATTGCGGCTAACTAGTAGTGTGAAAAAAGTTTTGGCATAAGAATACTTAGCAAAAGTTTTGGTTATTTTTGATAGATCTGTCTCTATAGTCCAATGAACAAGTGTCTTGTACATGCTTAATTTGGTTGAATAAAATTTTCCAGTTAAACCAAAAAAAAAAAATTAAAACTGATTGTTCCATAAACAAAGTCAAATATATACACAAAGTAATCATCAGCTACTTTCTTTCTTTCTTTAAATTTTTATTTTAATCAAATACGTTAGTTAATATTGTAGTTAAATAATTTTAAAAATCATATACTCATTAAATTAGGGTTCACACGCAAAGCGCGTATCTAGAGGCTAGTCTCTCTAATTATACTTGCTATATCAATCATGGCGTACAGTATTAAATACAAAAGCCTAATTTGGCGCAAAACAGAACCCAAATTGATATTAGTCACCTCGAGCAAACCTAAAAACCCAAAATCTCCAAAATAATTTTCTTTCTCCCCGTTATACACTTAGACTAACATGCATTCTAATGCCAAATCCAAAGAGGTTCCATTTTACTTGACTAAACTAAACAACCTCTTGAACAGTGAAGACTGAAAATACGACAAACAATTGCTGGGAGAAGATCAAAGTCACTTTAATTTTTGTAACCAAAAAGAGCGAATTTTGTGCAATGAGCAAGAGTTCTGAAAATAGAATTATTATTTGGCGTTATAAACGCCATTTAGCAAAATATAAGAGCAGCCTAATGATGGAGAGTAATGGGACAAAGGAGGGAGCATAGCAAAACTACGCATCCTGCTCCAAGGTGAAATCAGCAAGAGGCTATTAGACTGCAGGTTATGGCTTTTATATACATGGTAGAGACTGCAATATTGCTTGAAAGTTCAATCACAAAATATGCATCAAACATTAATTACTACAGAACGTCTTTTCGATTAATCAATCAATCTCACGAGATTCTAAAAATTCTCTCCACTCACTCCTCACTATTAATGTCCATTTCATTCCAATACAATTTTGGAGATATATGTATAGTCACTAACACTGCAACCTCCAACTCTATTCAAGTTTAACAAGGAGAAACTGACACAGGCGGAGCTTTACTATAAGCATCCCCCAGCTACACAGAAACAAGAACGCGTGACAACTATTAGTAAAATATTTAGGGTATCAAAAAAGGGTCTTGATAATGTTTTCTTTTCCTAATTATTTTAATAGCATAAAATTTCTGTTAATTAAAAATACTAACCGTTAGACGATGAGGAACCACCACCAACAGGAGAGCGACGCCTGTATTTCCTGTTAGCTGCATCATTGGAGAGCTTACGAAATGCCCCCTTCGAATCAACATTCTCTTGCGGTGAACTTTTCCCATCTAAGTCCATTGTACTTAACCTGAAACAAAACGAATACATATTCAAATTTATTACTCCAAGAAACTTTAATCAGGCGAAAAGGAAATTGACCATCCCCTTACTTATTATTTTGAAATTGGAAAGGTGAAATTTGAACCAAGAAAGTAAAAGGAGTTCTGTTTTAATAATTCTTGAAATTAGAAATGAAAATTTAGGGTTTGGAGAAATCAAGATATAAATCAAGGAACAAACCTTTTCTGTGTGGGTATTTCAAGCTAAACGACAAAACCCCATGTACTGTTATTTGCAGGAATGGGTTTCGCATGTATCTACAGCTGCTGTGTGAGAGAGAGAGCTAGGGCTTTTTATTTTGCACTTTCGGAACAAGCTACAAAGAAAACATATTCTTCTATTTTTGTTATTAAGAACGGGCCAAGTTTCGGGCCCTGTCCGTTGACAATTTCACACAAATGTCGAATTTATTATTTATTTTTTTAATCAATACTAGTTATATGCAGTTATTATTATATAAAGATTAAATATATATTACTGTTATGAAATAATAAAAGAAAGAAGGTGAGTATATCAGAGAAAGTAGAGGGAGAGAATTTTTATTGAATTTGGGATCAATTATAATGGAATTAGGGAGATGGTGACTTAGCCACCAAGTAATAAACCCTAGAATCTCTCTAAATATAGAAATTCACCATAAATAGAACTTTATTTACAACACTCCTCCTTGAATGTCTATTCAACAGATAATGTATCTCGTTAAAACCTTAATTAAAATAAAACCTAGTGGGAAAAATTCTAGAAAGAAAAAAGAGTACACATGTTTAGAAATGCTTTTTGGTTGCCTCGTTAAAAACCTTGCAAGGAAAACCCAGTGGGACAAAACCTTGTAAGGGAAAAACAGTGCAACGCGCATTAACTCCTCCTGATGAGAGCATCAATTCACATTCTTGAGTCTTCACATTCCAATATTGTGTTCCATCTTCAACATCTTCAAGAGATCGTTGGTAGAGATTTGATAAAGAAACCAGCCATATTAACTTGAATGAAAATATTGCACATTGAAATCATCATTCTTGATAGAGATATAATGTCTTCATAAATATCGTAGAATTGCTCTTCAATATCTCTATGGAGGTATTCTCGCTATCACATTATCATGCTTATAGTTATAGCAAGATACATTTGTGCATAAATTACATTGAGGATGTGGTACTTCAAATTCAAGATTGTATATGCTTCAAGCAATTTAAATCATTTGGGGATTGTCATATAAGTATAGTCAAATAAGCCATTTAAATAGACTTTAGATGCATATCAACTTTTCATGTCATGCTAGACATATAAGATAAATAAAAGTGATTGCACACACTATTGACTTTATACTTTCAAATGTTTAAACTGTAGGTCCAAAACAACATGTCTTTTATATGAAACCAATTCTTCTTGAATTGTTTATCTAGATTTAAGATCCTCATCTATACTTAGCACTATCATAGATGTTGTCAACGAACATTTTATGTCGGTTCCAACCTCCTTATTTTTCATAAAGACATAACATAGAGATCTCTTCATTCATATTTTCAGGTACCTGAATCTCTCATAAGATTTTATAAAGTATTAAGTCATGTGATCTTCTATATCACTTGCCTCCTTTATTATGATCATTTTGATCATTTGCTCACATTCTTTATCAAGAAGTTTATTTGAAACCGATCTGTCTATACGCTTTAAGCGTACCATAGACTTTGTCCTTCTAGGACTTATTATAATAGGATCATTTGCAGTGAGAATATAGTTACTTTTTTTGGGTCAGCAAATTCGCGTAGCATGCTTTGTAATATATTGCAGATGAATTATCTTTTATGAACTTCACGTTCATATTATCTTATTCAAGGATCTAGATGTACACATGATAATTCATTACACGTAACTTTTTCTCAACTGTTTATCTTGTCTCCCCCTCATGTTAGAAAAACTAACTTGTTTCCTTAACTTTGAGAACTCATCTTGTGTGTTATGGTGTTAATCAAAATACACACTGCACATCAATGATAATAAGATATAATTATTTGATTCCTGACAATGAACCACTTGTGAGGGGAGAAAATAATATACTTTCGTATATGACGTATATCAAACTGATATACAAAATTTTATTCTCATAAGCAATTGTTTAGTTATTAAGTGGAGGCACTCAATAAATCATTTTGCTAAACCAACTGTGATGTAGACCAACTTATCAAGATGAACTTCTTGAATGAAAAATCTGGAATATGCTCTAAATTAAATTATTGAGCAAGTTACCTCACAAACACCATATTGCGGGTTAATAATAATCGCACATGCAAGCATCTCATAGATGCATCTTATGTGGTATACATGGCAGGTGAATGGGCCCATATTCACCTTTGATATTTCTAGCATTCATGGAATTTGATTCCAATTTTAGTTGGTATATTAATTAATGAGAACAACCAACATAAGAGAATTCGTAAAGAACTTTCTAGTTCTTTAATATTTACCCATATGAATTCTCTTTTATGTTTTCACATCATACTTAAATTGATATGGGTAAACCAATTATGCCAACTGAATAAATTATCAATATTGATAAACGTCATATTTGCACCATGACGTATGCAATTATCAATAAACTCCAAGTTTATTATGATATGAATTTTTATATCAATAAACTTCTCTTTATTGTAGCATTCTTTTGTTTGTGTAGTACAAACTGGAGAATAAAGCGAGCAGATTTTCACATACATATTATCCCGCTACAAGTTGTAGTAATAGAAGATATTAAATCTTTCCTTTATTATAGTCTCAATATAATCAACCGCTTTCGCGTATACTTTGAAAACTGAATAAGTTTCTTTGAGACTTACTACAATACAATACCTTACTGGTAATCAATTGTGTTTCTCTAAAATAGTATAATTGGCTCTTGTAGAGTTTTCAATTAATTTTGTAGTACCACATATTCATCAACATCCATATGGTGAATATCTCTTTTAAGGAAAAAGTTATACCATTATGGTTATGGTCAAATTTATATGCAAGATATGTTTCTTGCATTAATGTTATTCTTTAATAATCACATTACCAAAATATTTTGGCGGCAATAGGTACGTGGCCAATGGTCATTCATGCCATAATAATGAAATTATTTTCTTATATCATCTCAAATCTCCTTTTAGAGGTGAGTCTGGTATATTCACTGCCACTACCACTAGCACATTCATATTCTTTGAAGAATGAATATATATTCATAAATCAGATGTTGTCACATTCATATCATGAATGGACCATAATCATCTATATGTGCTTTACAAAATCTCATGTTAAATCGATGGCAAATATTTTTCACATAGTGAAAGATTATTTTGAGAATCCTTATTGTTCTCATTACCACAAATGATGTATATTACCACGTCCACATCCATTGATACCTTCACGGTAATAATTTTATCTTCTTTCAGACTTATCACATACTGTTATCACATTCTCTTAAAGGAATGAGAATGTAGCAAATTTAATGGGATGGATTTTCAATAGTTGCTCACAATCATACATGAATTTGATCATGGCAAGGCATAGAAATTTTACCACTTCAGGTGGGTATAATTTCTTACAAACTCTATTAGAGTTATAATCAAACTTTGTTGTCTTTGCTTGTATGTAAAATCAAACTATAGAATTTCAATAATTTAAAAGAGAAAAATAAAGTAAAATACTTACCTTAAATCCCAAATTTAATCATGAAGAAAATTCATGGAACAATTGACAATCATTGTACTCAATCCCAAAGCTTCTACTCAATTGGTTATAGTCTCGTGCTGATAACGTGTTATAAAACAATAAAATAAGAAGAAGAGTATTGCAGAGCAAAGTAGAGAGAGAGGGAATTCTTATTGAATTTGGGATAAATTACAATGGAATAGAACCCTCATCTAAGTAATTGGATGGGTAGGTATTATAAGTTCCAGCGGAAGGCCAGTCAGGTGGTATGGTTGTTATGTGGAACCATGAGGTGGTCATTGTCCATAACTTCACTCGTAGAAATCAGGAGATACGTGCTACAATTGAGGTACTTTCTATACTTAAAACTTGGTTATTTTCTTCCATTTATGCTAGCACTAATTATCAATATAGAAATATTATGTGGGATAACCTAGAAAACATTTTCAATTGCTACAAAGACCATTGGATGATAAGAGGTGACTTTAATGATATAATAGGTACAAATAAAAATTTTGGGAGGACCTATTAACAACAATAGGGCAGACTTTCTCTCATCAAAGATATCTAAATGTAACCTAATGAATTTGGGCTACAAAGGATGCAAATATACTTGGTCAAATCATAGAAATAAAAACAAAGGTCTAATAATGAAAAGATGGGACAAAGCCCTATGTAATACCCCATAAATTTGGCTTAGGTATGAATGAGTTAAAGAAGTAGTAAGGTTATATTTTAGACAAGTGAAGTGCCACCGGGATGATTATGGGTAAAATAATTGTTTCAAAATCAAGATGGAAAGTGAGTTGCATAAGATTTGACAAAATCAACTAAGTTTGTAGAAGGTCTGTCTTCCATCAAGGTTTAGTGAAAATATGTAAGAAATTTAGGAAAACTCAAAGCATGAAACTTGTAGGACTTTGAAATATCTTTCCAACGATATATTATGGATCCCGAACGGATCTTTGTGGAAAATGTAATACGCGTTTTATAGAACATTATGTGATATGCGCGCCCTAAGCGCCCAGAGCGCGGCCGCGCTTCTTTTGAGGCAGTGTTACTGCCATTTTGCACGGTCCATCCTTAAGGTGTACGGGTGCACTCATGTGGGGTTGTTTTAAAACCCTACTTCGTCCCCCCAGCTCCAAAACATAAAAACATGCTCTAGAAAGGGGAACTCTCAAAAACCTAACTCCTTAAGGGTCCTTCCACCATTCAAGGTAAGTTCTAATGGTGATTCTAAGTTAAAGTCAATTTCGTAACATATTATTAACATGGGTAAACCCTCCATATCATTAGATATTCGATTGGGATATCATTATTGAGAGAAGGAACCTTAGAACTCGAATTCAAGAAGATTGAACGTCAAGAAGGTAATATCTTCACCCTCTAATTTATTAGCGTTAAATTAATAATTATAGACTACAAGTTCATGAGATATGAGTTGATGGGTTTGATAGAAAAGCATGAACAGTTATAGGTTTGGCTTGTTGAATGTCGATTATTGGCTAAGGGTATTGTTTATCTTATGGGTGAAGAAGAATGACATTGATTATAAGAAATTTGAGATTTTAGAATTTATCTAGAATCAAGAGAATGGTTGGTTGGGTGTAGAAACACCATAAATAAGGGCTATTAAGATTTATGTCACCAAGTGTTTGAGAAAATGCTTAAGTGTCCAAAACATGAGAATTTATGCTAATATGGAATCCCTTTGACTTGTATTGATATAGATTAAAGTTTAAAGGGTTGACGAATGTTGTATTACGCTCAAGAGTAGGAAGTTAAGGTATGTGAGGCTAACTCTCTATGATTGGGAATATTAATGATTCTCCCTACACTATGTTTTTTACCACGTTATCAATTGCCTCAGAAATATAATTAAGCCTAGTTCCTTGAATAGTTGTAGAACTTCTATTCTCTAGTTTCATAACTCATTCATGACTTTCATTATGAACGTTGTGAGCTCAGTTCGTATTCAATATAGACTTGGGTTTGATGTCCCTGAGTCTCAGTATAGCTTACTCATCGTGTCATAAATAGTTGAAGTTTTAGTGTTCATAATCAGTTCAAAAATACATGTCTCAGTCTAATCCCATTCAGTATTCCAGTATTATGTAACTCAGTTTGATTCATCATTTCAGTATCACATATTGTAGTATGATTCTATGTTCCTAATTTTAAATTCCTGAATGTTGAACACCTGTATTTGGGCCTGAGCCTGCAGTTATTGTTTATGCATATTTGGGCTTGAGGCCGCAGTCATGTATACGTATACTTGGGCCTGAGGCCGCAGTTTGTGCACATATATATTGGGCCTGTCACACCTCCTTTTTCGCTACACCCGCGAGGGTGTAAAGGAGTTTTTCCACTTAAAGGACAATCAAAATGGAATTTGTTTATTAAGATTCAGAGTCGCCACTTGGGAGATTTATGGTATCCCAAGTCACCGGTTAAATCCAGAATCGAGAAAAATATGACTCTGTTTAACAGTCCGCGATCCATAAATCCGAGTAAGGAATTCTGTTAACCCGAGAGAAGGTGTTAGGCATTCCCGGATTCCGTAGTTCTAGCATGGTCGCTCAACTGCCTTATTTGGCTTATTTATTTGATTTTAGTACATGTTTTGACCTATGTGTTTTTAACTTTGAACCGCTTTTATTATTATTATTTTTAAGAGAATTGCAACGTCGTGAAAATATGTCTCGAACCACGTCACATAAATGTATTCGCAGTTTTTGACGCATTTCGACTTCGTTGAGATTTGGATTTGGGTCACATAAATGTGCACCCTTATTTAAGAAGGTAAAATTATGAAACACACGCCTAAAGTGACTAACACGTTATTATCTTTGCGGGAGGCCGTGAAATTCACTAAACGACCTGCCCGAATTCTAAATATTTTTTTTAATTTGAGCATTTAATGAGGGTCCCGCAATTTATGAGTTTGCTTGGCGAGGCTCGTCTCATTTTATTTAGGACCAACCTAAGGCAACTACAGTTTTCTATCTATTTTTGTCCCTAAACGGGCCTAATTAATATCCTATTCCTAATATAATTTTTTTAACAAAAGAGTTTCTGATTTATAGCAGTTTTGGGCCTTGAATCATTGTTCCAGGCCTGTAAACATTGTTGTTCAGCCATTGGGCTTCGGTGAAGTCCAGCTACGAATCTTTTCCAGCCTAAGGATCAAGCTGGCTGTTCAGGCAATTGCACAAGCACTGAGCTATTTTTTACAGTCCAATTATTAGGAGCCCAAGCGTTTCACAGTAAGATTTGCAAAAATCTAATTGTTGAAATTTAATTTCTCAAACAAATTGAACTAATAGTGAGAGCATGTAATCCATTTACAATCTATTATCATCGAGCATATTTCTGCCGTCTATTTACAATGCTAACACTAGCCAATTTTATACTATATATTCACACTAGTTTGAACTTCCAGTTGAGTATTATGGTGTTAAAATCCAGCACCTGTTCCACATTACTTATTGGAAATAAATTACACATGAAAACGTTTAAATCTACAATATATCACATTGAGCATGGCATTTTCTATTAATGAAATTTAATACAGTCTTAGACAATTTCTAACAGTAATACTACAGCTTACTAACGGATATATGGATCACTAACAGAATTTAACTAAAATTACATGAGTTATTCTATTTACCTACATGCAATTGCTCTTAAAAAAATTTCAAACAGACCTAAGAAATAATAGCTCAACAGTCCAAGGCAATTACAAGGTGAGTTTGATCAGTTTTGTTTAACATTAATGCAAATCTATTTGAATAAAACTATCACTACACGTTACAACTTGCAAATGAAAGCGACAACAGACTTCTATCGCAAAAATGCTTCATCAAATCGATTTCACAACAGTTCAAATACATTGAGCGAGCCTTCACACCATTAGGGACAACATGTACCTGGAATTAGGAAAGGAAAGAGGAAGATCAGCAGCAGTAGTACACAGCAGCAGAATCGCACTTTTTGAGTCTAATACACAGTGTCAATTAACCCAGGCCAATGTACAGAGGTGCAACACCAAAAATTACTCCAAAATAACCGAAAATCTACTCGAATAAACCAGTTCTAGCTTGAAAATAACTCAGGATTTTCCAGCAAGTTCCAGCAATCTATACAACCAACCAGTACACCAAATTTGACTCAAATGACCCAGATTCAACTTGAGATTGAAGTCAAATCACTTTTGAAGTTTCATTAGTTCAAATTCAAGCTGGGAGCTAGAATCAATACCTAAGACTCCAATTAATCTTCAAAATGTAATGAAGCAGTGCTTTTGATTTTCTACTGTACTTTTTCCTATTTTGTTTTTGTATTTTGGGCAGGATCTAAGATCTAAAAGAGGAATTTTTCTTCAGATTTGGTTTTGAAGTTTGAAATTCAAATTTCAGATCTGTGGGAGAGGTTTTGGGGGGGAATTTTGGGGTTCCAAACTTGTTGGAAATTTTTTCAGATTGTGAAAACTTGTAAATGAAGGCATTGGGGCTGCCTTTTATAAGCAAGAAATGAGGCAGAATATTCTAGAAAGGTTTTACTCATTTCCCCCCCTTTTTATTTTCAGAAATTACTTATTAATTCTAAAATTATAGCTTGTTGCCCAAGTTACTGCATTAAAAATGCAGAAACTTACACTAAGGCCCCCTTCTAGAAGGCCTAGGGTGTTCTCTTAGCTATGAAAGACCTAAACTACCCTTATTCAAGTTCTAAAATTACTGATCCTTAACAAGCTGGGCCATTTTCCATGCCCAAATTACCTTTTATCTAGGCTGAAATTTACCAGTCTAACAAATTAACTCATTTTAAATGCCTAAATTTCCCTTGAACTCATGCTGGAATTACTAGACTCATGTCAATTAAACCAGCCCTATTACTTTGATCGAGTTTAACCGAAATTAACAAAACAAAGAGTACTAATCAGCTACCCCAATACTACCAATTATACTAAAGAAAACCTAAAATCAAACTAAGGATTAATACAACTCTAACTAACTGAGAATTGATTCTATTATCAACCAAACCCAAATTAAGAACAATCAAAATTCTCATAGAGTAAATACATTCAGAAGCATATAAGAAATTAGAATCTAATTAAAGAACTAACCAATAGAATTGAACAAGGCAAAATATCAATTAATCAAAGCTAAAATAACCAAATCCTAAACACAAGCAATACATGACTAATTTATAGACAGAAATTAAAAGAAACCCCACAAATTAATCATAAACATGAAACAGAATGACTACATGGACTGATTGAGCAAGAACAAGTAAATATAAAACAACAACTAACTCAAAGAAGAAAAAAAAAATAGAAAAGGAAAAGAAATACCTAGATTTAACTGGAAGGAAAAACTCGGCCATCCTCATGGAATTATTTGGACCAAAACGTCCTCAATCGTGTGTTTCCATGATGAAACACAAGATTGAGGATTATTATGGCCCAAATAGTCAACGAACTTGAACTTTTAGAAACCAGGGTTTTGGGTCAATTTTAGATCTGAAATTAGAAACGTTTGGCTATGATTCGAGGGGAACTGATGCTAGATACGGAAAGTGAAGGAGGTGAGGAACCTAGGGTATAAATTTAGGGTTATTTGGATGATTTTGTGTTTTGGCCGGAAAACTTCGATCTAAAATTCGAAGTGTTTGGCTAGGATTTGGGAGAAACAGTTTTGGGGATTGGAAAGAGGAGGAAGAGAGGAGTAAGGAGTGTATTTTTGAAGTGGTTTGGAGCTTCGCCGCTGGCGGCAGGTGACGGAGACACGGTGGAGGACTGCCGGTGTTACAGGGAGGGGGTTGGTACGAGGAAGGTGAAAAGTGTTTTAGGGTTTATGGGAATTTTTGGACACTTTTATTAAAAACATTAGCATCAATGTGGGCCGTTGGATGAGGGTGTGGACGGTTGAGATTAACTGTAGCCAAAACGAAGCGCTTTGCTGAAGGGGGAACTGGACTGGGTAAGGGTGTGGATTTGGGTTGGTTTTGGTCCGAGTTGGTTGGGTTTCAAGGGTGTTGGGCTGGGATTTTCGTGAAAATGGCCCAAACATGGCCAGCCTTCTCATTTATTCATTTTTGAGTTTTACTTATATTTTCTTTGAATTTTCTGATTTTATTGTGTAAAATAAAAGACCCAAATTAAATCTAAGATGATACTAATTAATCAATTCCTAATTTAAGAGAAAACTAAATCAAAAAAATGTAAAAATGTAAAATTTAAAATTGTAAAAAGACTATTTTTTTTATTTTTCTCTTGTTTTAGTAATATTAATTGACTAACATATAAAATTGAATTCTAAATGCAAGTGTACTATTTTTGTACTTTTTTATGAATTATAGCAACTAAAATGCACATAAAAATGCAGACAAGACACAAAATCATGCAATTAATTCCTAAAAATTCAAATAATAAAAGAAAAAATCTAATTCTAAAGAATTTATAGGAGTAAATTAAGCGTGGCAAAAATCACGTGCTCACAGCTTTCCCTCTTTGTTCGAAGACACGAACGGTTTTCGGGCAAAGATAAATGAGCACTATGAAGGATTTTTGCCCGCTCGGCACTCCATGGGAAGCATTTTAAAAAATCGTATGACCGAACCTTGCTTCAAAGGTTGCCTACATATCCTTGGCTATAAAAGAATCGGGTCAGTGTAGTTCTAGAAGGTTTGGTAGCTGGGACTACCAGGAGCTGTGATTTCACTACAATTGCTGCTGCTACTCCTTGCTGACCTCCCTTATTACACCGCGTTAAAATAAAAAGAAGCTAGCCTAAGCTATGATCTATGAATTACAAAAAGGTCCTATCTATGTCTTTAAACTTGCTCTTGTATTGCCTTGAATTTGTATTCTTCCATTGGAATTCTTGCGTTGTTGCCTTGAATTGTGATTGGCGATGTTTTTCCATCCCTTCGAGTGATTCTTGACTGCCAAAGTTTGAAATATGTGCCTCTATTCTTCAGGCGGGCTCCTGATTGCTGATGCTTGAAAAGTATTCCCTTGTTCTCCAGGTGGGCTCCTGACTGCAATGCTTGAATAGTATTCCCTTGTTCTCCAGGTGGGCTCCTGACTGCAATGCTTGAAAAGTATTCCCTTGTTCTCCAGGTGGGCTCCTGACTGCAATGCTTGAAAAGTATTCCCTTGTTCTCCAGGTGGGCTCCTGACTGCGACAAAATAAAGAAACAAAAAAAATTTTCTCCCCCAGTTTGGTGACTGGGCACATTATGTTATCCAATATCAAAATTAAAAGCTAAAATTTGAATTGTACTTCCCTTGTTCTCCAGGTGGGCGCCTGACTATTGAAACTTGAAATGTATTCCCTTGTTCTCCAGGTGGGCGCTTGATTACCGAAACTTGAAATGTATTCCCTTGTTCTCCAGGTGGGCGCCTGATTGCTGAATATGAAATATATTCCCTTGTTCTCCAGGTAGGCGCCTGACTGCAGAACTCGAAAAGTCTTCCCTTGTTCTCCAGGTGGGCACCTGATTGCTGAACTTTAAATGTATTCCCTTGTTCTCCAGGTGGGCGCCTGATTGCTAAAACTTGAAATGTATTCCCTTATTCTCCAGGTGGGCGCCTGACTGCTGAAACTTGAAATGTATTCTCTTGTTCTCCAGGTGGGTGCCTGATTGCTGAAATTTGAAATGTATTCCCTTGTTCTCCAGGTGGGCGCCTGAGTGCTGAACTTGAAATGTATTCCCTTGTTCTCCAGGTGGGCGCCTGATTGCTGAAACTTGAAATATATTCCCTTGTTCTCCAGGTGGGCGCCTGATTATTGAAACTTGAAATGTATTCCCTTGTTCTCCAGGTAGGCGCCTGACTGTTGAAAGTTGAAATGTATTCCCTTATTCTCCAGGTGGGCGCCTGACTACTGAACTCGAAATGTATTCCCTTGTTCTCCAGGTGGGCGTCTGACTTCAAAATATCAAACAAAGAAAATTTCTTGCCCCTGTCTCATCCAAAGAAAAATTTGTTAATATAAAATGGTGGTTAGTTGCTAGCATTCTTGTTGGATATGTCCCTGCTGCTGGGTTTTACTCCGACCTGCTTCCCTGGACTTGCCTTGAACCTCTCGACTTCCTGACCGAATTTTAACCCCCTGACTTTGACGACCCAAGTGTTCTGTCCCGTATTGTTTTTTTGGTGTTTTTGACCCTCCTATCTGAAACTTCGCTTCTTCCCCTCAATTAGCTGATTAATCCACCGATGAAACTTCCAATGGCCCTTTATGTCCTACTTCATCTTTGATATATTCTGGTCTTGTTGTGCTTTGCAACTAGGAAACCGGTAGTTAGCTTTGACATTCCTCCCTTTTGTTTTGCACAGAACTGACACTGAAACATCTTAAAGACAAACCTAGAAAGAATGAAATGCAATGACCTCGAGGATTGAGGATTGAGAGAATCCGAAAATGGACGATTTGTAATGAAGGAAGAAGAGAAGAAGACTTATCTGAGTAGAACAGCTGGTGCCATTGATCATGCCATGCATTTTTTTATTATCTAGCCCAGTTTGTTCAACCAACCAACTCTCAATTGCCATATTTGATGCTTCAGACTTTCATAATCTGATTTTTCACCCAAACCCACACCTTGCTCATCTTGCAGCTTTCAACCACAGACTTGCCTCATTTGCCCATTTGAAAAACTCACCTTCGCCTTACGGTGCCCGTGAGGGTTTTCACCAGTAAGACTCTCTCGTTTTAGATTTCTCTCAACTCACTTCGCCTTACGGTGCCCATGAGGGTTTTCACTAATAAAACTTTCTCATTTTTATCATTTTTCTTCCTGTACCGGCGTGTTGCCCCTGACATGAATCAGCTTTACTTGCTCATATTGGCACTTCCTAAAGATTGATCAGAAGGTCTTTCTTTGGACCGTAATGTGGGCTTTTGGATAGGGTTAGGAAGAAGGGTATAAAGGCTCAAAACAATTCAACAAGGGGTCAAAATTACAACTTTCGGAATCAGCTTTTTACAACAACCACAACTTGTGCCTCAGTTTCCTTCTTGGGGGACTTTTGGATTTTTGTTTAGGTGTGACTGAACCTCAGAGAGAGGCTGCCTACATACCCTTTCGGGATCAAGTCGAACGTAGTTCAGGCAGACATTGTTTCTTGTTTTTTTTTGTTTTTGGTTTGTTTTTCTTTTCTTTCTTTTCATCATATTTCTTTTCTCTTCTTTTTCTTTTCTTTTTCCTTTATTTTTCTCTTCTTTTCTTTTGGACTATTCTTCTTGTTTCTCCGCTGATCTTCCTTACTCGTACTTCCATGTTTTGTTATTGATTCCGAAAGAGGGGTATGAAAGAAAATAAAATACAGCTCAAAAGGGGTAACAAAGGATAACGTATTTGGATAGCAGAACAAAATGCCTTCGTCATTTCAATCTCAAAAATATGCCAAATACAATTAAGTACAATTAGACAAAGAAATCATACATAGTATCGCTTGACTGCATCAGAGTTGATAGCCATTTCTACACATTTTCCTTCCACATCTATCAAATATAATGCGTCATTGGACAACACTCGGGTTACAACAAATGGCCCCTGCCAGTTGGGGGCGAACTTTCCTTTTGATTCAGCCGAATGAGGTAGGATACGTCTCAACACCAATTGCCCTACTTCAAACTTTCGCGGACGCACTTTCTTGTTATATGCTCTTGCCATTCTCTGTTGGTACAACTGTCCGTGACATACTGCTGCCAATCTCTTTTCATCAATCAAACTCAGTTGTTCCAAGCGGGCTTTGACCCATTCAACATCATCAATTTATGCCTTGGCGATAATCAGAAGGGATGGGATCTCAATCTCTGCGGGTATTACTGCCTCCGTACCGTATACCAATGAATAAGGAGTTGCCCCTACTGAAGTGCGAACAGTAGTACGGTAGCCTAACAAGGCGAAAGGTAACTTCTCATGCCATTTCCTAGATCCTTCTACCATTTTCCAAAGTATCTTCTTGATGTTCTTATTAGCTACTTCGACCACTCCATTTGCCTTAGGACGATATGGGGTGGAATTGCGGTGCGTGATTTTAAACTACTGACATGTCTCTGCCATCAGATGGCTGTTGAGGTTGGCACCTTTGTCTGTGATGATTACCTTCGGGATTCCGAACCGACAAATGATATTCGAATGCACAAAATTGACCACTGCCTTCTTGTTCACAGATTTGAAAGTTTTCGCCTCAACCCACTTAGTTAAATAATCAATGGCTACCAGAATAAACCTGTGCCCATTTGACGCCGCTGGCTTGATCGGCCCAATGACATCCATTCCCCAAGCGACGAAGGGCCATGGTGCCGAGATTGTATGCAATTCAGATAGTGGAGAATGAATCAAATCTCCGTGTACCTGACATTGATGACACTTGCGCACAAAACTGATACAATCCCATTCCATAGTAAGCCAATAATAACCTGCTCGAAGAATCTTCTTTGCTAACACATATCCACTCATATGAGGTCCACAAACTCCCGCGTGCACCTTGGTCATGATAACTGTAGCCTGCTTAGCATCCATGCATCTCAATAATCCAAGATCTGGAGTTCTTTTGTACAACACTCCCCCACTGAAGAAAAATCCGCTTGCCAAGCATCGAATTGCTCTCTTTTGATCCCCTGTGACCTGTGCCGGATATACTCCCATCCTGAGGTATTCTTTGATATCATGGAACCACGGCTCACCATCAAGTTCTTCTTCCACCATGTTACAATATGCATGCTGATCTCGGACCTGAATCTGCAACGGGTCCACATAAGCCTTATCTGGATGATGCAACATTGACGCCAACGTGGCCAAAGCATCGACAACTTCATTATGAATCCTTGGAATATGCCTGAAGTCTATTGACTGAAACTGTTGACAAAGTTCATGCAAACACTGCCGGTATGGTATGAGCTTTAAGTCTCGCGTCTCCCATTCTCCCTGAATCTGGTGCACCAGAAGATCGAGTCACCCATGACCAAGATTTCCTGGACACCCATGTCTATAGCCAACCTCAAACCCAAAATACACGCCTCGTATTCAGCCATGTTATTGGTGCAATAGAAACGAAGTTGAGCTGTAATAGGGCAGTGTTGCCCTGTCTCAGAAATAAGTACCGCTCCTATCCCGACGCCTTTGCTATTGGCAGCCCCATCATAGAACAATTTCCATCCTGGCTTCTTGACCTGTTCTAATTCCTCAACATGCATTGTCTCCTCATCAGGGAAATATGTCTTCAAAGGTTCATATTCATCATCAACTGGGTTCTCGGCTAGATGATCAACCACAACTTGTGCTTTCATTGCAGTCCGAGTCATGTAGACAATATCAAATTCCGTGAGCAAAATTTGCCACTTCGCGAGCCTCCCCATGGGCATGGGCTTCTGAAAAATATATTTCAATGGGTCCAACCGAGAGATGAGATTAGTGGTATATGATGACAAATAATGTTTCAATTTCTGCGCTACCCGAGTTAAGGCACAACACTTCCTCTCAAGCTGAGTGTATTTCACCTCGTAAGATGTGAACTTCTTGCTGAGGTAGTAAATCGCCTGCTCTTTCTTTCCTGAGATGTCATGCTGCCCCAGTACACAACCAAAAGAGTTATCCAAAACTGTCAAATAAAGGATCAAGGGTCTTCCCGGCTCCGGCGGGACCAACACAAGTGGACTGGCCAAATATTCCTTAATCTTGTCAAATGTTGCTTGGCATTCATCCGTCCATCTGACCGCAACATCTTTCTTTAGTAGCTTAAAGATGGGCTCGCATGTTGTTGTGAGCTGGGCAATGAACCTGCTGATATAATTCAACCTGCCAAGCAAACTCATCACCTATTTCTTATTCCTTGGCGGCGGTAGCTCCTGAATAGCTTCGATCTTGGACGGATCTAGCTCGATACCGTGTCAACTTACCACAAACCCCAACAACTTCCTAGACGGCACTCCAAATGCACACTTCGCATGATTAAGTTTGAGGTTATACCTACGGAGCCTCTGGAAAAACTTCCTCAGGTCCTTGACATGGTCACATTGCTTCCTCGACTTTATGATCACGTCGTCTACATAGACTTTAATTTCCCGATGTATCATGTCATGGAACATGGTGGTCATCGCCCTCATGTATGTTGCCCCTGCGTTCTTCAACCCAAATGGCATGACCCTATAACAATACGTTCCCCAAGGCATGATGAATGCCTTTTTTCTGCATCTTCCTCATACATTAAAATCTGAAGATAACCCGCATAACAATCCACGAAGGAACCAATCTCGTGTTTGGAACAATTGTCAATCAATATATGGATGTTGGGCAGTAGGAAGTTGTCTTTTGGACTCGCCTTATTGAGATCACGGTAATCAACGCACACTCTGGTCTTTCCATCCTTCTTTGGCACAGGCACAACATTAGCTAACCAAGTGGGATACCGGGTGACCCGGATGACCTTCGCATCAAACTGTTTGGTGACCTCTTCTTTGATTTTCACACTGATGTCTATTTTAAATTTCCTTAGCTTCTGCTTGACAGGATGGCATGCTGGGTCGGTGGGCAATTTGTGGACCACCAAATCGGTGCTTAAACCCGGCATATCGTCATATGACCACGCAAAAACATCTTTGTATTCAAACAACGCTTTGATTATCTCTTGTCTGAGCGGAGATTCCAAATGAACACTTATTTTTGTTTCCCGTACATTCTCCTGATCCCCTAAATTGATTGCCTCTGTGTCATTCAGATTAGGTTTTTTTTTTTCAAATTGGCTTAATTCTCTACTGATTTCTTCAAAGGATTCCTCATCATCATATTCTACCTCGTTATCACACTCAATTTCTTGTATTATTAGTTCGGAGTTAGATTGATAATCAAGACTAGGCGGAAGACTCCTCATGCATGACACATCAGTGAAACCAGCATAAAAGGGACTGTACAAGAAAGAAAGAAAGAAAGACAAAATAAAGGCTATCAGGAATGAAAAAGGAAGGAAATTGCATTTCATTAAAATTGTAAGATAACAAGGTTTAACTCATCCAAACGAACGGAACATAGCATCCGAATTACAACCTTGGAAATAACCCAGATTAATCTGAAAGGAAAATCAAAACTAACTACCAAGACTTACTTTGGATAGGAAGAGGAGTAGCTTCCCAATTATTAAGCTTTGCATGGGGCCCCATGAACTGCATATCTGCCTTGCTCGGACCTTCACCTGCCTCCACCACATTCACCTCGTCAAACAGCTTCTCAAACCTCTCGACATCTCCTTGTCGGGTTCTACCACCACAGAGTTAGGCATTATCGTTGCTGGGTGCCTCTTAATACCAGGCCAGACAAAGGAACGGGAAAGGCGGGGTATAGGTTTTGGAAGGGTCCATGCTCTATTTTTCATTTTCTTAGCTCGCCTTATGTCAGCAACAGCGGGCTTAAAGCCTAAACCAAAAGTATCCAGGTTTCCAGGAAGATATACCGGCTGTATGATTCCTTCCAATGAAGCACCCAAGCCTTTTCCAGGTAAGAATCCATTTTTTATCATTTCCGAAGCCACCATGACAGATGCAGTAGCTACCCTGGGCATAGGAATACACTCTCCTTCCAGGATCTTTGCAACTGATACTGTATCCAAGACTTGGTAAACCCATGGACCTTTGTCATCCTCAGCTTCGTCGAAAGGCATAATGGTATTACATGAACTGTCTTCCCCATGCACCACAATTTCCTGCTGGTCCCACTCGAATTTGACCATCTGATACAAGGTAGACGACACTGCTTTTGCTGCATGAATCCAAGGTCGGCCTAACAAAAGATTGTAAGAAACAGCCATGTCGAGCACCTGAAACTCCATAGTAAATTCAACTGGTCCTATCGTCAGTTCCAACACAATATCCCCAACCGTGTCCTTTCCTCCCCTATCAAATCCTCGTACACAAATGCTATTCTTGTGGATTCTCTCACTGTCCACTTTTAACTTTTCCAGGGTGGATAGAGGGCAAATGTTTGCACTGGACCCGTTGTCAATCAACACCCTGGTGACAACTAAGTCTTCATATTTCACCGTGAGGTAGAGCGCTCTATTATGCTCAGTGCCTTCCAAAGGTAGCTCATCATCAGAAAATTTAACTCTGTTGACCTTGAAAATCTTATTTGCTATTTTCTCCAGATGATTCACAGAGATCTTATCAGGAACATGGGCTTCATTCAGAATCTTCATCAACGCCCGGCGGTGCTCGTCCGAATGGATCAATAAAGATAGCAATGAGATCTGTGGCGGAGTCTTTCTCAACTGTTCTACAATGGAATAATCTTGCGCCTTCATCTTTATCAAGAATTTTTCTGCTTCTTCTTCAGTTACGGCCCTTTTTACTGGTGCTGGATTATCTTTGGTTGCTTTAGCTTTTCTCGGTTCCTCAGGGGCAAAGCATCTCCCTGAACGAGTAAGCCCATAGGTTTCACAAACTTCTTCTTTAACTTCCTTCCCTTTGTACGTCACAGTCACTCGGCCGTAGTTCCATGGGATGGCCTATTTACTGACTATTGGTAGCTGAGTCACTGGTTTAATGATAACCAGCTCTGTGTGAGCCCCTTTCACGATTACAACGGGTTTGACAACTGCTCCCGGTACCATCACTTTGACTGGCTCTTGTTTTACTGCATCACTGCTCAAAGGCTCCTTCTTTATCACCACCACTGGTTCTCTAACTGTCTCTTCTACTTTGATCGATTCTCTCCCACTAATTTATTTCTCATTTGACCTGTCCCCACTGGCCCTGATCATCATTACGGTTTGTGAAGGCTTCTTATACTCTCCCTTTGGCACTAACTCAATCATATGAGTCTCATGATGGGTTGGCAATGGATTCTAAGTGATGTTAGGCGTCTCTGAATCTTGCACCTCAATTCGGCGGGTATTAATGAGCTCCTGGATGGCTGTTTTCAAATGGAAAAGAACCGTGGTCAAAAGAAAAACCAAGGGGGAGGTAATACACTACCTAAAAGAGGAAAATAATAAATA
>MU717142.1:0-42624 GCA_026770625.1 Nicotiana glauca | reverse complement strand
CGGTGAGGAGTTGTGAGCGGCTGGCGGTGGTCGGTGTGAGTCGAGGCAGAGGGAGGCCTAAGAGGTATTGGGGAGAGGTGATTAGGCAGGACATGGCTAGGATGCGGATCTCCGAGGACATGGCCCTTGATAGGAAAGTCTGGAGATTTAGTATCAGGGTCGTAGGATAGGGGCTTCTAGGATTCTTCGTACTCCTTCCCCGGGGTGGGTGGGGTTTGGTAGGCTCTCCATAGATGATTTGTGTATTAGATTGTGTCCCCTTATGGTACTCACTGTTTGATATTATTGCATGCCATTTTATTTATGCTTCTTATGATTCTTTTGTTTAGATAATTATTTATGTGATCTCTGCTGGAGTTACTAACGCCCTTGTGTTTTTGTTTTTGTTTTTGTTTTTCCTTTCCTTTCCTGAGCCGAGGGTCGATTGGAAACAGCCTCTCTACCCTTTCGGGTAGGGTAAGGCCTGTCTACATATTACCCTCCCCAGACCCCACTTTGTGGGACTATACTGGGTAGTTATTGTTGTTGTTGTTGTTGTTGTTGTTGTTGCTATGACTCATCTCATATTATTGTATTATTTTCTTGAAAAATACATTATATAGTTGTATCCTTGTAGGACTAGAGAAATATATGGAGCACAAGTTATATATTTGTGGTATGAAGACTTATTGGAAAAAAAAAACGAAAACCCGAAAAAAACCGAAAAACTCGAGATTAAAAAACCCGACTTCGTTGGTTTGTTTTGGTTTATAGATTTAAAAATCCGACACTATTGGTTTGGTTTGGTAATTGAAAAATCCGAACCAACCCGACCTATGTACACCCCTAAATGTCCCTATTATTTAACCATGATTAAGTACTAATAAATATGTGAAAGATGCACGTCTTGCATTTGGAGATTTTGTTGTAAAGTGTAAACATTGGCTATAAAAATATTTTACAATGGACTTTCTGTCACTCTTCTTCATGTGCTGGTAATGCATAACCAAGGTCTTTGTGGCTGGAATTTAAAGAGGCTTCTCCCCTCCTAAGATTTCTTTTGTAATGCTCCTCATGTTACTTCCAGAGCATGCTTATTCAAGTTGCATATCTTTTAAAATTTGCTTTTCTGAGCTGTGTTAAGGTGCTTATAATTGAATAATAAACAGAATCAAGAAGCAACATATGTTCAACCCTTTCAGGGCTAGAAAAAGACATAGCTGTTCATTTTCATACCTCAATCCAGTCTCAGTAAAATAATACGTAGTAACACTGCTGCTGTAAAACAAATCTTGTTATGCTATAGTTTCTTCCAACAAACTTACAAGCTTTTTATCGAGTCCTGCACTAGTATGTACAAACCTCAATTCATACTCTTATTCTACATCAAAGGGGTGCACACCACAAAAGTATTTATTAGAAACAGATGACCCTATATAAATGGACATCCTGAAGGAATGAAGCAAAGCTAAACCTATACAACTAACTACCAGCTCCAGAGTTTACTTTTCCAATTCATCATACCACGCGATACGAGCAAAAAAAATAGGAGGAATTTTCTTGCATTGTGTTCAAAATGAATACCTGATGCATGTGTATCTCGACCAAACATCATCTTCACCTTCTCGATGACATGGGATCTTAACGCAAAAAAGGGACACTGGTGTCAACAGAGTATGATTACACTTTCAATAAATCTCGTCCCCACGATACGTGGAAAGCCATTTTGATCCAGCAACTTGTTAGGAGTAGGTTTTAACGATATGTGGAAAGCCGTGATTATGTAGTAAAACTCTTTCAGATAGAACATGCCACAATGTCAAAGAGCATAAATTTTCTCATCAGAGTTGTAGTCATCCAAATCAGAAATATGTGCAGAGTATGACCACGAGAAAGATTTGCTCCCACTTGCTCTTTTGATACGCCTTTGAGAATCACTACCACATATTCCAAAATGCTGCCGGAAAACGAAGTAGCACAAGCTAACCAGCGTTCCAATAAGAATTGGTGCACCAAGCAGAGTAATAGTGATTGCCATCCATGAACTTTTCTTCCCTACAACAACGAAACCAACAGCTAGGAATGCTCCGCAAGTACTAACACAGGCTGCCCACATCAACTTGTTCACGACTGAGACAATTTGTTTTTGAGCTCTAGTATCCCAGGCAACCAGAGTAATCTGAACGACGACAACAGCGAGAGATATAAAGAGAGAGGTAGCATTGAGGAGGCAGAACACACGAAATGCAACAGTATCGGCAATTCTGGCCTTTCCTGCTTCAGGACCAGTCTCCAGATATTGGCCTGGCAAGCTGAATATAGCCAGAAAAGCAATAGACGCAAATAAAACAGCAACCACAGTCACAGAATTAATGGTATTCTGAACAGCTTCTCTATGAATCTTCCTAAGTTCTTTAGCAATACCAGAAACACGCCTTCGGGTCTTTTCGTTTTGTATAAGCTGGGACTGCACCTCATGCTTAATGTCACTTACAGTCCTCTTAAGTTCTGATGCTTCATCAAATTGACCCACAAATCTGGCATGTTTTGCACCAGCCTCAGCCAGGGCTTCCTTAATTAACAAACTCGGGTCTCCATATTGTAGTTTATCTGCTAAGTCCATTGCAGTTTCCTTTTGGTTATTAATTGCATTGACATCAAGGGACGTGTAAGTGAGCAGAAGGCTTACGATCTGAAACAAAGGTACATCATAAGGATACAAACAAATAAAAACCAGCAATGGTAGGAAAATGCAACTCCTCAGACAACACAAAAAAAGTATTGCAGGATGTACGATATATAGTCGTTATATGCACAAAAGTGACTTATCTGTCATCAGTGGTAAAGTATATGCTGGCGCACAATGTTTTAGAACAAAAGAGAAAACCATCAATTATGAATCTGAAGCATTGAGATTCAGTTCAGTCTGGGTGCAGCTTTACAGCTAAGAAATCTATAAAACCAAATGGTAATGTCAGACTGCATTATTTCAGATTTTTCAGTATTATATGATCAATGATGTGTGTAGTGTAATATTAAATTGGTCGTTGAACTAAAAACTCCACATATTTCTTTGCATAAATTTCCCCCCTGTTCCATCATGAAAATTTGCAAATTTTGCTGTATAAATCACTAGGATGTTTTGAGTTTCTTCTCAACTTTGTAACTTTGATCCACTTAGATGATGAAAATATGTCCCAAAATTCTTATCATGAATTTCTATTCGTCTCTTCTCCCGTTAGTATTAATTTTCACTACTGTGAAAACTTCCTAGGGTCCAAAAAGAGACCAAAAATTCTGGAAAGCCGTAAGGATTGTCTTCTGATTGTGTTCCAAAACTATGTTACCTAGACTCAACATACGTATGCGATACGGGTTCATGACTTCATGTAGGTATCCTTGACGGGTATGTGCACCTTTCTGACAACTTTTAGTGCATTACAAAGAATCTGCACAGAGTAATTACACCTATATCGTACCCATTTGATTCAGGTACAATAACTAAAGAAGGGACTGATCTAACACACTTCCTAAATGAAGATGCTCACTACTTTGGGGACTAGAACTTTAATAGAACTGCTCCAAATGAGTAGCATGCTCCAAATTCACTTAAATCAATCATGCCCCCAGATAGTGGGAACACGTACACTAGTGTTCCAATTTATATTCAGACAAAGCAGTCTTTTCATCCACATCACTGCTCTTAACATCTGCTTTTTCCAAGTAGAAAACTGCTGAGAAGTACTCCTTGTGAATTACAAGTTGTGATGTTTTTATGGAAGTTCTTAAAGAGAAATAATGAAGAAAGAAGTACTTAATGGTACTTAGTATAATTAAGCGTCATATGACACGCTCCAAATCTATTACTGATCAAGCATAAAAGGTTTAGATATTGTTAAGGCGCATTTTCCATGGTGTGTAAAGGTTAAACACTGTAAGGATTCATACGTTCTTCTCCACTAGCCTTTTCACGCACCTTTTAAGAATCTTATAGTCAAAGATTGTAACATACAATAGTTTTCTGGTACAGTTGAATACTAGAAAACCTTGTATACCTGATATGGCAGCAAAAGCATGACAAGAAAATATAATTACTTGGAAGCCCAAATCACATAGCATGGATACTACATCAATAAGAAAAGCTTTCTGGTCCTATCACCCATGTGTGTCCATTGTAGAATAGAGCCATATTCCACGTGCGTTATGTGTGTAAATGAAGTTCTTAGTTTCCTTTCATTTTTTTTATAACCATGGCATCCCTACCAGCTTGCGCGCACCATGATTAATTCCATGAGGTACCTACTACCTTCCACGAGGTACTTGCAACCTTCCACAGTCATAGGTAGCGGGTAATTTTGTCCACCAAGACTTGGATAGATGGGTCTAAATCACCTAGTGTTTTTGCTTCCGCTAGGATTTGAACCTTGACAAGAGGGGTTGCTCTGATGGTAAGCAACCCCCACTTCCAACCGAGAGGTTGTGAGTTCGAGTCTCCCCAAGAGCAAGGTGGGAAATTTTTGGAGGGAAGGATGCCGGGGGTCTATTTGGAAACAGCCTCTCTACCCCAGGGTAGGGGTAAGGTCTGCGTACATACTAACCTCCCAAGACCCCACTAAGTGGGATTATACTGGGTTGTTGTTGTTGTTGTTGTTGTAGGATTTGAACCTAAGAACTCAAGATTCTCAACCCACTTCATTGATATTCAAGCCACACCCTTGGCTGCACGGTCTTAGTTTCTTTTCACTAAAACATGTTTTTCTCATTTTATTTGCTTTTTTCACTTCTCGTCCTTTCTTCCTTACTAACTACCAGCACTCCCAATACTAGCTCTTTTCTCTAATTTATGCATTATCTATATGCAAGTCTAACCAATGAAGGTCCTCATAACATTCATCTACTGCAATGTTGCAAGCCTCCCGGTTAAACTTCAGCCCCTGCTTTTCGCAAGATTCTGCAACCGGTGATATTTTTCCTTCTTTTTATTCTACATGATTCTCCAGGAAATCTATCTTGCATAAACCTCCATTGCCTATTTTAGTTAACAATGAGAAGAAAAAGAAAGGATTAAGAACACATTGACAGTTTAAGAACTGGATTTTAGGTAAGAATAAAATGCATTGCTCAGGAAATTGAGTGCAAAAGGAATCCTTAACTTCATGATATTCAGAATAGCAAGAGTCATGTTATAACTTTAACAGAATAGATAAAAAGATACCTGGTGACGACATTTCCGTGTGGCTATATGCAAAGCTGTGTTGCCCTTCTTGTCACGCTCGTTCAATATTGAGTTGTCCATATCCAGTATTTCCTCCACCACAGAAGTATCCTGACCTTTAACAGCCATATGAAGTGCAGTTTGACCCTTTTTATCTTTGATGGATATTATATCTGGATCTCGCTCTATAAGTGCTTTCACGATATGTTGAAGGCCATACCTAGCAGCTGTGTGCAGTGCAGTTTTTCCATTCTTCCTAACAATTCGTATGGAGCTCACATCTGCATCTAAAATGGCATTCACAATATCTAAATGTCCCTGGACGGCAGCTGAATAAAGAGGGCTTGTATTTGAGGCATTGCATACTTTACAAAGTCCAGGCCACATGGCCAAAAGTTCCCTCACAATACCTGTAAATGACAGAATAAGCTTTACACTGTCAAGCATCGTCCAATTAAGGAACAATAATAGAAAAAATAGTCCTACTTATTGGTTACTGCAATAAAGTAGACCCAATTAGTTTGAGACTGAGGATTAGTCAGATCGATTGAGCAGCAATAGGACACGAACATCACCACTGTCATTTCAAAGAACAGAAAGTATCACAAGTAGGGGCGGATTTAGGGGGCGAATTACACTATATATATAAAGCAAAAACTATTTTTTACCTCTATATATTATGTTTTGAATCCGCTTGACACAACGCAAAGCATAGCTTAGTGGTCATGGGGTTCAAAACCTTTGTAAGGTCATTGGTTCAATTCCTACTAGTTGCAATCTTTTTTAACTTTTTTTTGAACTACCTTAGAGGAAATCCTGCCTCCACCACTGATTACAAGCACCGGCTCCGACACTCGGATTGTGTATGATCTCAGAAGACCAAATAGGTCTAGCTTATCAATAGACCAATGAAACATAACTGAAAATTTGAAATTGTAAATAACGAAACACATGCTCTTTTTCCTTTTTTGGGGGGTAATTACTCTCCTAATGAACAAAATGATTCTTTTGGGAATAAAATTCTCCGAGATAAATGATCTACAGTTAAATCATTAAAGATAACATATTAATTAAAATTCATGGTTTTGCTTCAAGATTTCTGATAAATTGACATTATCATACCCTATTTGAGCATAATTGACCAACAAAGTCAAGAATTGTTTTCCCCCCCCCCCCACACAAAAAAGTGTCCAAAAACAGATAACAGAATACTTGTACATCTAAACACACAATTCTACACACATAAAAAATAATCAAGAACATGATTTGTGAGCAGGTAGCTTTTGAACAATAGCAATAGTTTAAAAGAGCAAAGAATATATACATACCCAAGTGGCCATTTTTTGCAGCAACATGAAATGCATTGAAATCAGCTTTGGACCTGATCAACGCAGTCTCCAAATCACAGAATCCAAGCAAATAACTTGCAATCTGCTGGAAGTTATTGGCAGCAGCAATATACAAAGCAGTTTCACCTGCATCGTTCTGTAAGCCCAACAAAGAAGAAGATGGATCCAACCCTTCATTATTGATGATGTTTTTGAGAGACTCAAGGTCTCCAGATCCAATGGCTCTGAAAAATGATTGATGGGTTATCAGTCTTAATGACTTTGACTCCATCTATTTGCTTACTGCCCTTCAAACTTCACTTGTTTATCACTTTATATATCAGAAAAATCTCATCGAACGCAGATAGTCTATGGCTGAATCTTTGTGAGTCAAGACAAAGCAGGATGTTAGAAGTTCAACAGTGAGAAGAGCAGGTGAAAATGGGAAATATTATTGCGGGTATTTTAATTCAACGCTAAAAATGATTTAAGGGACGTGTGGGGACCTCCACAATAAAAGAAATGGTGATAAAGTGCGGTTTTCTTCCTGCACCTGTCCTTTTATTCTATATAATATACTAGTATTTTTTTTTTATTCAAATTGCTTTTGGAATTAAAATTTTTTTTTTTGTAATCCGCAAGAGGCTAGGGTTAGTTTTCATTAATAAAAATCAAAATACAAATTTGTCATTGTCTTCCTACAATGAAGGAAATAAACTTTGCAGTGTAATGTCACTTATTATCAATATTGAGCGCAATACTCAAATTGATATCACATTATGCCTACTAAATTTTGTAATTGTAAAAATTAGCCCAATTGAGTCCATATCTACGTTGTATCTCCCGTTCATAGCGTCCCAGTTCCGTAGTGAGATTAGTTGTTTGCATATTTGTAGCCTCTTCTTGTATGAAATTACTTACCAATTTCATGCTTTGCTAAAGTAGCCCCTTTCATGCATTTTTCTTAGTCGCGGAACAAAAGGGCAGTTGCACTTGGGCATGTCACAAATATACCAGTATTTGTGCGAATATTAAACATAATTTTTTTCTTTTTAATAAAAAACATTACTTATAAAATATAGTGGACAAAAAGGAACATACAAATGCTATTATTTTGTGAATATGTAAATGCACATGATATTCATACATTCAAGTCCTAAGGAAACACATATATTCATTAGAAAACAGCTAGTGAAGAAAGCAGTCGAACGTTAATGCAACTTTAGATAATTGGCCATATTCTAATTCTCAAACAAATGTATTAGCACCGTTTGAAAGAGGTCACTACTACTCGATATGTTGGTACATGTTAACAAAGTTCCTATTAAAGGCACAAAACATGATTTTTCTTTGACCCGATTTCAAACCATCAATTTTTGGATGTGCTTCATTATATTCTGTTGATCTCGGCTTGTCGCAAAATATTGCAGGTCTCTTCTGCAACCAAACAGAGCCTGCTTTGTTTTATGCCCTTAACATGACCCCATTTATGGATAAGTCTTCTGTTGCATTAAATTTCATAGTAGAATAACATCTTTTGAGATACTTTATACTCCAGTCTTCCAAATCGTATCACAGTATAGCTTGAGGAAAAAAAAAGTGAATTTAGATATTTATTCATATTCTCACTTCAAACAAAAAAGAAACGGCATAATAAAGTAATTCCTTCTTATAGACACATTTCTATTATAGATAGTAAACATAAAAGGACCAAAACAATTTGGTCTCAACTCGAACAATAAAAAGACCAGAAATGAAGATCAAGCTTCTCTCTTGATTTTTCGCAAAGTAATTTTTCTCCATCCACGAAAGATATACTCCCTCTGTTTTAATTTATGTGAACCCATTTGACTGGGCACGGAGTTCAAGAAAAGAGAGCAGACTTTTAAACTTGTGGTGTAAAATGAAGCACATATATTTTGTGTGGCTATAAATCATTGCATAAAGGTAAATTGTTTTCAAATAGGGAAAGAGGTTATTCTTTTTGGCACGGACTAAAAAAGAAATAGGTTCACATAAATTGAAACGGACGGAGTATAACTCAATTCAACATACAAACTTGTCTTTTAAAATTTATATGGAAAATTCTTTAATTTTTTTTGGGGTAAATGCATGAGTTTGTACTGAATTTTCATCATTCACTAAAAAAACTAAGTTATGGATGGTTTTTAAAAGGGAAAAGGAACGTTTAGGGTGTAGGACTTTGTCACGGCCCAAAACTCGTGATAGGTCGCGACTACCTAACGCTGCCATTAGGCAAGCCCATGAGTGAATCTACAATTTAGTTACCCATTTTTAACTTTTAAAACATAAGTTTCCTTTTTAGAATAATGGAAGAAGTAAGATCTCATGCAACCGTACATACTCTTTTCTCAATATAACTACCAGTATGAGAAATGCATCAACTGTAGTGACACTAATGATAAGTACAACCGTACATAAATGCTAGAGAACCCCAAAATCACGTGTCATAAGTGCATGAGTAATCTAGAGAATATACAAAACTAATACAACTAGTATATGCAGAGTAATAAACATAAATAATAAACAAGGTAGAGGGAGACTCCAGTGCTTCATATTGGATCAAGGCAAGCACCTCGCCACTAAGTCTCCGTAGAAGTGCGGCTACACGCCCCTGTGACCACTGAAAATAGCTGTCTCAGTACCTGCACATTAAGTGCAGAAATATAGCATAAGTACGAAAAATAATACGTACCTAGTAAGTATATAGTGAAGAGGGGTCGACTCGATACTTATTAGTGGTCAAACAGTAATCAAAATACATAAAGTACAAATGGAGAATGTACAACAAGTAGCAATGAAACAATTAAAAGTAATTACTGTAATTCCACATGAGTCTATACCAAACACTGAACATGTCACAACCGGCCTTGAAGGCACTAACTCAATTGTTACCAAACCAAATCCAGTCTCAAGTATTAAACACGAAGTTGTCGAGGAAAACGGCACAATCCCATAGGAATAATCGTACTCAGTACTGCTAAGGCGAACAACCCAATCCTATAAGAATAATGCTATTCAGTACTGTCGAGGTGAACGGTCTGATCCCATAAGAGTAATTTAATTTACTACAGAGACGAACGACACCATCCCATAAGAGTAGAGAAATTTATCTTGCTTGTGGAAGTATATGTGAGTCGAGAAGACACAGATCCATAGTTCATCAAATATTTCCTAATTCTTTTTCAAAGTACGAGGCTAAATAAATATCTTTATTCTAATTATCGATCTTAGTCATAATCAAGTAAATCATTAAAGATGATGGATAAGATTATTCTTCTCTGACCTAATGGCTTGAAGGCTAGCATCGAGGTCGCGGATGGTGGAGTGAAAAACTCTACTATGCTCTATACTTTTCTTGTGCCTCTCTTCCAGCTAGGCATACTCCTCCTCAGCAACAACAACTTCTTCAGCTTTGGAGTTCAAAGCTGCCTCCAAATTATTCGTTCTTTCAGCAGAGGCAGCCTCACAATCAGATGCAGCAAGAACGACATTGTGGACTTCAACCCACTTGGCTCTAGCCTCTTCAAATTGTACCCCTAACATAGTAGCTTCTTTGACAAGGGTAACTACCTCTTGCTCTCTTTGTTGCAACCGAGCATCCAACTCAACGGACTTAACAACTCGTGCTTCCTGTTCTGAGAGGCGAGTACCAGTCTGGTCTCGCTCGGCCAATAGTTGATCTCGCTCGAAGGAATCAACCTTTGAAGGCCCTCAAAAGCAAGGAGGTTATCCTGTAAAACAAAAATGCAAACTCAAAACCCAGGCATAACAAAGATAGAATAAACAACAAAGGAAATAAGTATCATACCGTCGTTGTGTTGTGCATGGAGTTATTCATAAAACACTCTTCCGAGAGAGTTTAGATTTTATTCCTGTCTTTTTTTAAAGCTAGAGACTTTAGATAATTAGCAAGATCCATTGGCCGGGACAACAGATAGTATCCAGTAGAAACTGAGAGGGTGACGCTCCTCCTCCTTTGGGGATCTTCGTAGGGGGAAGAATGATTATGCCCCAAATCCCCATGAACTGGGAACTGGGGAAGAGGGACATCCTCCCCTCGGGTGATTGCGGCAGATGGAGATGATGTAGCAGTTGTTGGTAGCAAAAGTTAAAAGTAAAGGGGGCAGGGGAAATTATGGTCTGTTAAAAACTTAGTCGACTAATGATGATTTTAGTTGACTAGATCGAGAGAAGAAGTAAAATAACAGTAAACAAAAAGAGAACGACACACAATAATTTTATACTGGATTGGTACCGATGTGGTACTTACATCTAGTTTTCCTTGGGTCATAATGGTTCCGTTTAGATCTTAAAAGTATTACAATAGGGATGGTTTTGATTCGTTCACCACCAACGAAGTACAAACAACAGTGTATATCTAATAATGACACAACTCTCTTTTTTGTTCTAACTCTTCCTATCTTTTGAGACACTAATAAACTTCAGAATACAATGTTTAGGCTAAGAAGTAGAAAGACTTAGAAAATAATACGTGTAGTTGCACAAGTCTCCCAGTTGAACTAAGCAGCCTTCTTATAGGAGAGGAAAAGAGCCGTTGAGACTTAACCGAAATAGAGGGACGAGATCTTTTAAAAGTATTTAACCCAAGGGGTGCCTCTTCGAATCATACTCTTTGGGAAAGATCGGATTCGATCGTGACTTTCCTTATCACATCTTTCATTTTTGAGACAATTAATCATTTGACTCAGCTTTAATTAAGGAAGCTGAATAAGGCAATAACTTCTAGATTGGTAAACTGATTGCCTTGATTGAGGCTGAGATTATCAGTAGGCTTTTGATTCCTTCTATAGGTCCATTGATTTAGCAATCACCCCTAATTGCTTTTCTTTCCTTTTGATGATTCTTGCGAAATAGAATAATTGAACATTATCATCATTGAAACCTTGGAATTTAATTTAATAATCTCCCTCTTTTTGATGATGACAATCAAGAGAAAATAAATATTAATAAAGACTATAAGCATTAATTATGAAACTTCCCTTTTTCTGACTTAATGCTTGCTTCCCATGAGAGGTTGCTCCCCCTGACTTGATGTTTGCTTCCCCTGAGAGGTTTCTCCCCTTGACTGGATGCTTGCTCTCCCTGAGAAGTTGAATTGCCGCTCAAACCTGTTTACTTCTCTTACATGTTCTCCCCCTTTGACATCAATCAAAAAGGGAAATAAAAAAATACAAGCAGGAGTAATATAGGAAGTAATGTATGTAATAACTAGCTAGATAGTGCAGCAAACATAAGGACTTTAGTAGAGGCATAGGTTATACAGACCTATGCAAAAGAAAGTTTATAAAATGCCAAATTTAAAGGGTGATAATATTGGAAGGGCGCAACCACTCATTATAAGCGTTGCTATGTTATTTGCTTGGCACGAGTGGAATATGATGTTGAAAATGTAGTTTACAAGAATGAAATAAATTGACATGTATTTTCACGTTCATACAATAAATGTTTACAATAATTGCTCAAAATTACAAAGGTATTGATGGAAAGCGGTTAAAGAAAAAGAAACAAAAGACAAGTCAGTTTCAAATAGAGGCAGTAAACAAAGCAATAAAGTCACATATAACATGAAATGGTGAAAGCCTAAAGAATCTCCAGCAGAGTTGCAATGTTGTCGACGCCCCCTTTCCTAAAGTGAAATAGGGTTTATGACATTCAGGAAGACAACTCTATTCCCGTTTGAGAATTGGATTTTAGGAATTGAAGAGTCGCCACCTAATAATTATAGTGCATTAGGACATTTTTAAGAAAGAATTGAGATGAAGAACCAGAGTTCGGGTAAGGGCTAGAAATTATCTCAAGGGGAAGGTGTTAGGCACCCCTCAAGATCCACTAGTGTGGTTCCCGGCCATGTTACAATTGTGACTTTAAGCAAGCAAACATAAGTAAAAAAGCAAGAATTACAAATACGAGGGGGTTTTCATATAATAGTTGCAAATAATTTGAAACTAAAACGAAGTTAAAAAAGATGAATTTTTGCGAAGAAAGTAGTTTTAAAATTTAGAATAAACGAGTGAAGAGAGGGAGAAATTTTACATAATTGCTGGGAGTAGCAGTTAAAAAAGCTGAAGTTTGAGAAAAAATAGTTTTCGAAATAAAATAAACAGGTAAAGGGAGAGGGGTCCTACATTTAAATACAATATGGATCACCCCACACAACACCCGGTAACCGTTTATACACGTGATGATATCGTGTGGTCATCATATCCAAATCTACCCTTCCAACCCTATTAAGGTATTAAAGTGCGGAATGTCTCGTTACTTATTGCATGTTAGTACACGTCCCAATCCTATCAGTCCCGGAGGCATTTGGACTACTAGTCCTAAAGGGAGAGGGGTTTGAGGCCTTTTAAGAGTTTTCAAAGGACAAAATACTAGGGCGTCAATCAAAACACATAATGCAAGTAAAGGGGAAAGCAAATAAGCAAGTAGGGCTCAAATAAGCCTCCTAAAATCAGATAAAGCCATAGAGTTTAGCATGTCTTGCACGTACTAGTTTAGTCTTAAATTAAATTAAAGCGATAAGCAGACTGGTTCAACACATATTTTTTAGACAGGAAGTCTATATTAGGCTTACTCGAATGCAGTTATTTAAGACTGATCCCATTGATTAGTTAATCCTTTTTGTCTATGTGTTGGATGGGACTACTGATTTTAAAACACAAGCTGATTGTAAAGGAAACTCACACCGTAAGAAATAGGTTTCAGAAAAAGGGTACTGGATTGTTATAAACGTGGTTTAACAACTAAAACGAATTTCATAATGATAGGGCAACACAATTTTATTTCTTGATATTCCAAGATACCAATGCATTTCCCAAGAGTTGACATGTGCCACTATTGCTTTTTCTATCAACCTTGTCACCTACAAAATCTGCATGTGAAAAACCTTTTAATGCAAAATTGTTAGAATAATCAGACCATAATTCTAGATTAGAATTACCAATTAGATATCTAATAATTCGTTTAACATCAGTGAGATGGGATTCCTTAGGAGCCGATTGAAATCTTGCACACTTGCAAACACTGAATATAATATCTAGTCGACTAGCAGTGAGATACATTAGTGATCCAATCATCCCTCTATACATAGTTTCATCAACCTTTTTTCCATTGTTGTCTTCATCCAGTATTGTTGTTGGAATCATTAGAGTGCCGATTGACTTTGTATTTTCCATTCCAAACTTTTTGATAATCTCCTTAGTGTACTTGGTTTGGCTAACAAAAATTCCTTTAGGAGACTGTTTGATTTGAAGTCCGAGAAAGAATGCCAGTTCTCCCATCATGCTCATTTCGAATTCTCCTTTCATGGAATGAGCAAAATCTTCACATAAAGCTGATTCTGGACTACCAAAAATAATATCATCAACATAAATTTGAGTAATAAGATTATCTGAACCAGAATGCTTAATAAAAAGGGTTGTATCAATATTACCTCTTTTGAACCCTTGATTTAAGAGAAAAAAACTTAACCTTTCATACCAGGCATGCAGAGCTTGTTTGAGAACATACAAAGCTTTAGTCAGCTTGTATACATGATCAAGAAAGGCGACGTTTACAAATTCTGGTGGTTGCTTTAGATATACTTCTTCAAAAATATATCCATTTAGGAACGTACTTTTAACGTCCATTTGAAACAGCTTGAAACCTTTGTGTGCAGCAAAAGCAAGTAATATTTGGATGAATTCAAATCTTGCTACAAGAACAAAAATTTCGATTCCTTCTTACTGGGAATTTTCCACAATCATGGTTCTTGCCATGTCCTATAGGGTTATATTTTTATGTTCCACCACTCTATTCTGTTGCAGAGATCTTGGTGAAGGGAAATTGTGAGAGATTCATGGATCGTTGCAAAAGTTTTTAAAAGCTCTGCTTTCAAATTCTCCTCCGTGATCACTTCTGATAGAGGGGATGTAGTAACTCTTTTCTCGTTGAACCTTCTTATAGAAAACTTCAAAATTCTTTAGAGCATCATCTTTATGACTTAGAAACATAACGCAGGTAAATTTAGAAAAATCATCCACAATAACAAAAGCATATTTTCTACCACCTATGTTATCAGTTCTAGTAGGACCAAATAAATCCATATGCAATATTTGAAGAGGTTTTGAGGTGGAAACAAAATTCTTGATTTTGAAAGATGAGCGAGTTTGTTTTTCTAGTTATCATGCATCACAAATATGATCCTTTGAAAAATCTAGTTTCGGAAGACCAATGACGAGATCATATTTAGAAAGCTTTTGAATAGTATGCATACTGGCATGACCTAGTTTTCTATGTCAGACCCAGAGATCATCAACTATAAAAGTAAAACAGATTTGATCCCCAAGATTATCTAGGTTGCTAATAGTATAAGCTTTTCTATCTCTATTACATGAAAGAATGACTTTACCTGATTCATCTTCTATGAACCAACCATATTTCTTAAAACGAACGTCATAGTCATTGTCACATAGTTGACTGATGCTGAGAAGATTGTAGCTTGTTCATCAATCAGGTAACATGTTGGGCTTAGAGGAACTTTTCCAACACCAATTACATTTCCTTTGAATTTGTCTCCAAATGTGACTGTTCCTCCATCTAGTTTAGTGACTGTTTTAAACAATTATTTGTCACCAGTCATATATCTAGAACACGCGCTATCGAGATACCATTTTCCTTTTCGATTCTTCTTGCGGTGTTCCTACAAAACAAAATTAATTCTTTTTAGGTACCCAATATTACTTGGGTCCTGAAATGTTAGAATGTTGAGTGTTAGTTTGGTTTGAAGATTTTGGTCGCCAGACCCATCTTCTGTTGTCCTTAAACTTGCAGCCATTTGAGGTGTGGCCCTTTTTCCCACAATAAAAACAAGATGGAGTATTTTCAGAATCTTTTTCTTCCCTGATTTTTTTCCTTCATTTATTAGTGTTATGCCCATTCTTACCAAAAAGGAACACCCATGAGATTTCTTCTGTTTGTGACGAACAATCTAATTTGATTTGACTAAACTATGACTAGGGGATTTTGGCAATCCATTCAATTGAAGTTGAAGTTCATTTACTTCTTCCTATAGCATATCATGTTCAATTTCACAAACCTTTAGCTTCAGAGCCCATTCTTTCTTTTCTCTTTGAATCTTTCTGAGTTCATTTAGAACTCTTTCAATATCTGCAAGAGCAATATCAAGGAATTATTGGAGTTCATAATAATTAAGGCAATTTAGGGGACATACCTAACTAGTTCCTTCGTCTGCCATGAGACCAAGTTGATCTGAGTCTTCTTCTTCATCTCTTACTTTGTTTCCTGAGAGCCCACACTCTCCTGTTTCTTCATTTCTATCATCTTCTATGGCCATGAAGCACATATTTGGAATTTCTTCATGATCAGATTCTTCTTCATCACTCCAGGCTCTAAAAGACTTCTTCCTTTGAAGATTCCTACTCAGCTTCTTCTTTAGTTCTGGACAGTCAGCTTGAATGTGTCCATGTTTACCATATTCATAGCATCTTCCGTCATTTTCATTGTTTATCCTTCCATAAGTTTGGTTTACCTATTCTGTTATTTTTGTTTTTCCTCATCATGCTAGTTACAACTTGAGAAAGCATGACAATGTTTTCATCCTGTTCTCCTCCTTCATTTTCTTCTTCATCCTCTGGTTCAACCACAGTTGCTTTGAAGTCGACTGTTTTCTTCTTTTCTTATTGAATTTGACTATCCAAGTGAGTTTTCTCAAAAGCTATTAGATCACCTCTGAGTTCATCATAGGATATTTTATCAAGATCTTAACATTCGAGTGCGATGACCTTTGGCTGCCAAATCATAGATAGACTTTTGAGAATTTTTATGACTTGTTCTCCGCTTTTTATTGATCTACCAAAGGATTTAAGATCTCCAAGAATTTTTCTGAACCTGGAGAACATTTCTTCAGCAGGTTTTCCATCCTTCATTTGAAATAGCTCATACTCAAAAACCAATAGATTTATCCTTTGTTTCTTTTACCTTGTTTATCCCTTCATAGGTAACTTCTAATTTACGCACATCTCCTCAGTAGTTTCACAGCTTAAGATCTTTCCATATTCTTTACCACTTATAGCATTGTATGATAGATTTTTTTCTTTGGCATTTATCGTTATGATAGCAGCTTGTTCATCAGTGTAGTCATCTAAGTCAAGTGGATCAGTGAATACTATTACTTGACCATTTTCTTCTTTCCTTGGGGGAATGAAGATTTGCCTTTTTGATCACTTGCCAAACTTTTATTTCATAAGACATAGTGTATGTTTCCATACGCACCTTTCAATGAGAGAAGTGTTTTCCATTGAAGTATGGTGGTCGAACTTGAGAAGTTCCCTCTTGAAATAGTGTACCAATGACTGTGTTTGATCCTATGATCTTTTCCTCACTAGCTATTAAGCAAAGTTTGTGAGCCTTGCTCTGATACCAATTAAAAGTACAAGAGGGGGAATGGGAGGTGAACTGTGGTCTGTTAAAAACTTAGTCGACTATCAATGGTTTTAGTTGACTAGATCAAGAGAAGAAGTAAAATAATAGTAAACAGAAAGAGAACGACACACTACAATTTTACACTGGTCGATACCGGTGTGGTACTTACATCCAGTTTTCCTTAGGCCATAAGGGTTCCTTTTAGATATTAAAAGTATTACAACAGGTATGGTTTTGATTCGTTCACCACCAATGAAGTACACAGTAGTGAATCTCTAATAATGACATAACTCTCTTTTGTGTCCTAACTATTCCTATTTTTTGAGACACTGATAAACTTCAGAATACAGTATTTAGGCTAAGAAGTAGAAAGACTTAGAAAATAATGTGTGTAGTTGCGCAAGTCTTCTAATTGAACTAAGAAGCCTTCATATAGGAGAGAAAAAAAGATGTTGAGACTTGACCATAAATAGAGGCACGAGATCTTTTAAAAGGATTCAACCCAAGGGGTGCCTCTTCGAATCTTGCTGTTTGGGAAATAACGGATTTGATCGTGACTTTCCTTGTCACATCTTTCACTTTCAAGACAATTAATCCTTTGATTGAGCTTTAATTAGGGAAGCTGAATAAGGCAAGAACTTCTTGATTGGTAAACTGATTGCCTTGATTGAGGCTGAGATTATCAGCAGACTTTTGATTCATTCTATAGGTCCATTGATTTAGAAATCACTCCTAATTGCTTTTCTTTCCTTTTGATGATTCATGCGAAATAGAATAATTGTCATAATTTAAACCTTGGAATTTAACTTAATAAAAGTAAGGTTGGCAAAGAAGGATATGAAGTTGATGGCATTGTAAGTTGAGAAGCAGGTGCGGCTAATGCAATGCTGGTTGTTGGTTGCTTATCAATCAAAGACGTAAGAGACCCGGTACCTAGCCTCATGGTACTGGGCACGACGACTAGAACTCAGAAGCGAGAGTTAGTATCTTTCACCATATCATATTCCCTCCATAGCGGCGGTACATAGTCTTCGGTTGGCATAACTAGCTCAACAGATTGAGTATTTTATTGAGCTGGTGAAGGTCGTCATTTTCTATGTAGAGAAGTCTCCTCATCACTGGCTCCTCTATCATCATCGATTACCACGGTGTCTATGGTCGGCTCAGGCGCATCGCTCATCACCACAACATTCGAAGATGGATCGGGTCCCGCACTCTTTCGCTTTTTATTTTTTCCCTGCCGGGGAAGAATGTAGCCTTTTTTGTTGCTTGTCCTCCAGCCAGGGACTATGAGAAGAATCACTTGCACTAGAAGCAGGCCCGGAGACACCTATTCGGGTGAAATCCTCTTGTAGAAGCCTCACCACCTCAGCAAGATAAGCCAAAACATCCTTCTCGGATATGATAACTGAGCCCTGGGTTAGACTTGAATTCAACAGGAGAGAAAAGTTAATCAATTTTCCTATACGAAGGGTAAAAACAAGATGAGCTTGACCTACCATGATTTTTGTCCTTCCACTCATATTCAAGGGGCAGTTCTTTCCACGTGTGAGTCTCGGGGGTAGTAACATCCAAAATCTTCTGGGCCTACTGGTGCAAGCCTTCAACCCTAGGTGGTGTCCACTGAGTTGCTCAAATCAGTGAAAGAAGAAGGATCAGTAACATCATGTGGCGATCTTTAACTAGAAGAAAAAATAAAAGGTGAACTTATGAGTACGATTCTATAATTCCGGAATGGATGGACTCGTGGCCAGAATGATGTCCCTTATGGAAACTGCAATGAACTGTTCCATCCACCCATGATCATTGTCATCATCCATGCTGGTTAGTAAAGCGTGATAGCCACACTTGCTGAAAATTATCATTCCACTATAGAAAATTTTGGGGGAGTAAAGGTTAATTAATCAAGCCAAGGATAGCTCTTCTCCTGCCTCCTGGCACTGACGCAAACTACTGTCCTCCACACAGAAGGACTTACCTGTGCTAGGCATACCTGGTAACAGATGTAGAACTCTACAATAACGGAGTCAAGCTCCCCGCTCAAGGAGAACAGTCCCAAATTAAAGAGATACGTATAAAAATACGTGAAACCCTTCTTGGGTAAGGTTATCCGCTCGCTAGGTTAGGAGCGATGACGTTTAAATCATGGCAACTAAAGTCTTCCTTCACAGCAAGAATGCGGAAGGATGGATGAAAGAAGGATACACGTTAACAACACATGTGCGGGGGTTAGCAGAAGGGTACTTCTCTTCGAAGTCCTTAGTTGTAAAATTTTCTTGGATTCATGGTGCTCACCATGGGAGGAGCAGCCTTATTAGCACTACCTATGTTCTTTGAGGAACTGGGATTTTTGGAAGAAAAGGCCATTGTTAACAAAAGGGAGAAAAAGGCTTTTTCTGAAGAAGAAAATTAGAGAAAATTGAAGATAAGTATGATTGAGTAAAGAGAGTTTAAAAAATTATGAAGTGTAAATGAAGAAGTTTGATGTGTATAAGTAAATGAATAAGCGACTAAAATCGTGGCCATAATTACCTCGATAACCAGCAAAAGCGTTGTTGAATCATGGGATGATGCGTGTTTGGGCATTAAATGTGGAGAGACGCGCATCTAATCAACCGTCAGAAACATTTCTGAAGGGGTCAAAGAATTTCCAGCCAAAAAGTTATCTTTACCAACTTTCCGGTGACACAAGGTTATGCCACCGAAAAGTAAGGGGACTATCTGTATAGGGTAAAGTACGTCCATATTAAATAATTGCATGAGAAAGCAACACGTGGAGCTGAAAGCTGAAGACAGTCAGGTCCGAGGCAACGATCTCGAAGAGAATGGCATTCATAAAGGCAAATTAAATACCTGTCACCCGGTAGTATTTAATGGAGAATATTCTATAACATTAAGCACACTGTCCGTCATAGAGAATATGACATTTACTGTCTACCGTTACATATTCTTCAATGGCCCTTATAATTGTTATTTAAGAGGGGCTTGATCCTAGGACCTTGTTCCCTAGGTGTAAGTATAAATAGTGAGCTCTATTTCCATTGTAAAGGACATGAATTTCTGACAAGCATACACTACGGGTGGGCATCGGTCGGTTCGATTCGGTTGTAAATATTATCGGTACGACATATCGGTTATTAGTTTATAAATATGCTAAACCAATAATCGAACTGATAAGATATCGATTACCGGGTATCGGTTAGTTGGTTATCATTCCTTATAGGTTCGGTTATCGGTTTACCCGATAAGAATAGAAATGTATGCTGTGAAATTAGAGGGTTCAATTTCTTGCTATTAGTTTATTTTAGAAAAATATCTCGAGGATGAGAAGCTGCGACTGAGTTCCCTCCCTTGAAGCTCGTCGAGGCCCGACCTAAAGGGAATATTGACCGAGGCTAGAGTACAAAAAGGGAGTTCCCAGGGCACGCGGCTAAGTCTGACAAAGTCGGCCTACCCAGAACCTGTATCAAGGTGTCGCGTCTAGTCGTCCCATCTCCATATTTTTGTATTAATGCTTTTCGTACTATCTTGGAATTCCCCTCCTATATAAAGGGGATCCTTGCCATTTAGTAAAGGGCTGATGTTTCTCCAACTATTCTATACAAGATAAATAATAACTCTCTTTCTCTCTCTCTCCCTCTCTTCTCTCTAACATATTCCTTCGATATTATTGCTCTTATTTGTTGATTTCATACTTGTTCTTCATTTATTGCTCTTCATAGGACTTAAAGATCCTCTAACAATTACATCATAATTGTTAGCCCTTTCCCGATTATTCGCGATAGCTTGAGCCCTGGCATCGACCTCGAGGTCTCGCACGGGTCAATCCGAGGCCCGAATAGTTAAACACCCCAGTTCGATTACAATTCCATTTTATCCTGCATTTCATCTTTTAACTTCATATATCTAGCATCAACTGCTTAACAACTAGCATAAAAATAGATCACGTATTTTTAGAGTCCCATCAACAAATTTAATTGTCATTACCATTTTCACGGTAAACAGTTTGGCGCCCACCGTAGGGCTAAAAATAATAGTAATTATTTTTTTGCTGGTGTCATCCTATAACGCAAGTTACCTTTCACACTTTTTCTTGTCCAAGATCTTCGATTTCAGGTCGAAATGTCTAACTCGGTAAATGAACATGAAAATAACAATCTTGAGGACCATAGGGAGAATGGCATGGCTGTTCCGGGCATTTTTGTGCCACCACAAAACCCTGGGAGCACACCGGAGCCAGTCCTCGTGGATGCGGTCTCACGCAACGCCCAGTGCACCGACATAAGCTCCCACACCGACAGGAACGTTCACCAAGGGGACCGACAAGAAGCATGGGAAACCCCAATTATGGAGGAATGTGTGTTCAACCTTCATGTTATTTTTGAAATGTTGCAGGCACAATAGCTGACTATCGCTCAGCTGCAAGGCTGCCCAAAGACTCCCAACATAGTAGTACCGGAAGCTACTCCCCCGGCCGAATAGGTACCGGAGAGATCGAGCAACAATGTATCAGTAGCCGATCCTGCCATTATAGAAATGCTTGAGGACCTCATCAAAAGGATCGAGTCGGGCGAGAAAATGATAGCAGCCAATGACAAGAAGGTCAACACCTATAACTTCAGGGTCGACCAAATCTCGAGCGCACCCCCGATCCTGAAAGGTGTAGATTCAAAGAAGTTCGTCCAACGGTCATTCCCAGAGGAAGCGGCTCCGAAACCCATTCCAAAGAAGTTCGGAATGCCAGAACTCCCAAAATACAATGGCACCTTAGATTCCAATAAACACGTCACTACCTATACATACGCAGTAAAGGGCAACGACATAATAGACGACGAGATCGAGTCCGTCTTAATGAAGAAGTTTGGAGAAACGCTCCTGAAGGGGGGCCACGATGTGGTGTCACAACCTAGCTCCCAACTCCATAAGACTCATTTTCCATGCTAGTCAACTCCTTCACGAAGGCACATGCTGGTGCCATCAAAGTTGCAACAAGAAAGTCCGACGTATTCAAGAGTAAGTAGAGGGAGAATGAAATGTTGTGAAAATTCGTATCTCGCTTTCGAATGGAAATACCGCTGGTCTCTGACGACTGGGAGGTGTAGTCCTTCACTAAAGGCCTGAATGAACGAAGCTCAGTGGACTCAAGGCAGCGAAAAGAGAATCTGATCGAGTACCCCACCGTAACTTGGTCAGACGTCCACAACCGGTGTTAGTCAAAGATCAGGGTCGAGGATGACCAGCTGGGAGCCCCTTCGGGCTCAGTATATCCGAGCAGACTCCTGGCGAAGGAACCGAAACCAAACAGAGAGAGGTATCGGTCGTACCCCGAAGATAGGAAGAATGCTCCGAGACGTAATCCGCCTCATAATGATCGATTGGTAAACCGAGGGCTGAACCCTCAGGGAATCATCAATAGAGGCAGATTCGACGAGGACACGTCCACAGAGGCATCTCCCCTATTAGAATACAACTTCAGCATCGATGTATCGGACATCGTGTTCGTCATCAGCAAAATTAGGGATGCCAAATGGCCCAGGCCTATTCACTCGGATCATTTCCAGAGGAATCATAACTTAGTATGTGAACTTCATAATACGCACGGCCAAGAAGAACGAGGAAAATGAGCCACAACATGTTATCCACATGATATTGAGGGGCGTTGACACTCCCCAGGAACCCGTGATAAGAAGGACAAAAATATCCATCACCAGAGAAAAGCAAACTCAGAGATACGTACCTGAAGATGCCCTCGCATTTAGCGAGGACTCCGAAACCTCGTCCCAACCTCATAATGATGCCTTGGTAACCTCTTTCCTCGTTAATTCATTTCGAATAAAGCAGGTGCTGGTGGATCCAGGTAGCTCGGCCAATATTATCAGGTCAAGGGTAATAGAGCAGCTCGGACTGCTAGACCAAATCATGCTTGCCCCTCGAGTCCTTAACGGATTCAACATAGCGATTGAAACAATGAAATGAGAGATCATTCTCCCAGTCAACGTGGCCGGCACGACCCAAAATGTCAAATTCCATGTCATCGAAGGAGACATGAAATACAACGCCTTATTCGAGCGACCAAGGATACACTGCATGAGAGCGACACCCTCTACCCTCCACCAAATGATGAGATTTCCGATATAGGATGGGGTTAAAACTATCTATGGGGAACACCGCGTGTCATAGGAAGTGTTCGCGGTTCGTAAAATAGCGCCGGCACCAATATCTCCACTCTCAAAAGAGCCAAAGGATAATCAAACTACGTCTTCGGCTAAGCCCGATTAAACACAGTAGAGGACCATACCGAGTCCTCTCTCCAAAAATAGGGACATATCAGACCTCGGAACATCGTCGGCGCATCCCACGATAAGGTAAAACCACCTCCCTTTTTTCATTATTTTACACTAACCCATATGCAGGTGTCTGATCAGGGCAGTCGAAAGTGCTAACCCGACCCGAAGATCTCAAGGCCTTAAAGGCATCCGTTGCACTCTTTTCCTTCGGCCAAGCTTTTGTTCCGAAGAGGGTTCCACCGGCAAGGTTTTTAACGAGGCAACGTCTATGCAATACCTAAGGAGGATCCAACAGGCATACAAGGCTTATTTTGCAATCAACTCCGAACACTGGAGGACACCCCCTTGAGAGGTCATCCACTCGGAAAACCAAGGAACGACGAACAAGGTTCCTATAGAAAATGATGTACCGGGACAAACGATCAAATGAACCGTGTCCGCATAAGCCGAACTCACAGCAGCAAAACGACATGTACTTATGCCAAGCAATCAAACAATATCTTTCGCCAAAGCATCTCGTACTCCAAAGGAAACTCAGTTTTTTCACGGCAAAGATCCTTCCACCGAGAACGCCCCAAAATACTCGGAGACTAGCGTCAATAACTCGACACCCTCATGGCCTCAGGGTTGGAACTCCAAACTTATAAGCCCTCAATGAGGTAGCACAGAAATCATAAAACATCTCCAAAAAGGAAAAATGTCCCGAACACTCGGAGACTGGCATCACAGACTCAGAAAGCGCATGACCTCAGGGTTGGAATATCTAAAATCATAACCCCTCAATAAAGCAATTCCGAGACACGAGTAATGGTTCCCGAGACAAAGCATAATCGATGACTGTCGCCAATCGCCATTCATTTAAAAACCCAAGGCCATAAGACCCCGAGCGGGCATACTCGATCCTATAAGACCTTAAGTAAGGCATGAATCATACTTGTACCAAGTATCAATGAAAATTGTAAGACCTCGGCGACATGAAAAAGTTGTAAGACCTCATTGACATGAAAAAACTATAAGACCTCAACGGCATGAAAAAAATGTAAGACCTCATTGGCATGAAAAACCTATAAGACCTCACCGGCATGAAAATTTTGTAAGACCATACTACATGCATAAACTCGATCCCAAAGTTTAAACTATATATCGAATTTGTAAGACTCCTAAAAAGGCATACCCTTGATATAGATGCCTAAACTACTACGCTCGAGACCAAAAATGGCTCCATCCAAACACAAATGACTATGGTCATACGGCTGTACCAGCCGAATTAACGCGACTCGGGGATGCCCAACCGTCGCTAAAAAATAATAGACCATTACTTCGAATATACTTCAAAAAGAACCGGTTAAACATGCTACCCTCGACAGGCAAAAGAGCTTCGACCATGTCATCTCCAAATCACAAGGCTTTGATCCACTCAGCCGACGAGCTAAACCTTCTAAGGCACTCGAAAATCACCGTAAATTACTTGAAATCGTGGTTCTTCCCGAACCGACGACGAGTCAGGCAAAATCATTTCAAAATTCCTTAATGAGAGGAAAATAAAGCCTACATAAAAGGTCATATCGACCGAGCGCGTAAGAGCCATTATCGCCGGCCCAATAAGCCCCAGGGCCTCACACACTAAAAAGTCACTAGGACTAAAAGCGTAAGAGCCAGTGTCGCCAGCTTAAAATTTGAAAGCTTGAGGGTCAAAATGAGCTCAAGTCGTAACCCAATTCAGAGATCGGATCCAAAATAGTTAACTATACATGACTAAGGGCAAAGTGTAAGAGACATTGTCGCCAGCTTAATGAGCCTCAGGGTCGTGCATATAAAAGGTCGCTTTGACTCAAGTTGTAAGATCTGTTGTCGCAGCCCACACAAATACAGAACTTGAGGGTCAATTGTGCTCGAGTCGAAACCCAACTCGGAGACTGAACCCAAAATAGTTAAAATACAAATACCCAAGGGAAAGGCATAAGAGCCATTGTTGTCCGCCCATGAAAACACAAAAGCTTATGAGTCAAATGAGCTTGAGTCAAAACTCGACTCGGAGATTAAATCCAAAACAGTTGAGCAAAAGTATAAGAGCTTTACTGCCAGCTTACACTAAAGGTAATATCGACCGAGCGCGTAAGAGCCCTCGGGCCTGCCTAATAAGCCCCAGGGCCATATCACAAATCTAAGGATTCTCACCAACTCTGAAACTAGTCCACCTAGTAAGAAGCAAAGAAGAAAGGAGTACAGAAGAAATAAAACTTCAAGTTTCTTTTATTCACAGATGTGAAAAAGTGCATTCTCCGTCTACAAGCACGCTCTTAAGATATCGCATACTAAATGGCAAAGTCTACGCTACACCCCTAAGGGCTACAGCCTATCAGTCTCATCTTCACTCTCCTCGGCTTTGGACAGGAGTGATCGAGCACCACGCTCGTCTGCCCTCGCTCGCGCTAACTCTTTCGGGAGAACAAAACCCCTGGCACCGATCTCCTCGACAACCCTTCTTCGGGATCTACAATGAGCATACTCTTTGATCCTTTCTTCACGATCGAGGACCATCTTCAACTCGTCTTGGGCATCGGTAGCATCCTTCAAATACTTTTCTATCTCCTGATCGGCCTTAGTCCGGCTCAGTGCTGCTTCGATTCGAGCATCAACGATCTCAACCCTAACTTTTAAAAGTTCAGATTTGAGCTTCGTGATCATATTCGCTTGAACTGGAGCGTTATCATAAGCTAAGCGGAGTTGGACCTCGAAGGCAGGAACTTTAGCCAAGGCACTTTTCTCCTCTGAAGCTTGAGCCTGCATCTAAGCTCTTAGCCCGCCACAGTCATTCCTAATTCAGTCGGCTTCACCCCTATGGCGTTCCAGGGCCTCCGTCTTTTTCTATAGCTGGGATAGGTGAAAAGTTAACCTAATAAGTTAAAAAGCTAAATGCATACCAATCCGGGATAGGAAGTTACCTGCTCCATCAAATAGCCCTCGTAATTTAAGCTCCGGTACACCTCATATCGCCAGTGTGTCAACTCAACTTCCTTCTCCTCGCAAAGGAGCCCAAGGGATCTACCCTCATCCAGAACTTTCCAGAGCCTAGCCCCATGATAGAGTAGCTCATAACTAAGCCTGTCAAAGGCCTGTAAAAGAAAAACTCGATAAGGAAGGGAAGACGTGAGATTTGGAAGGCATGTGCCAAAGCTTACAGCAAAGTGAAGTCGGCGGACTTCTTCGAAGGCCAAACACACCTCTGTTAATCTAGTCCCCTAGGCCTTAAAAGAATCAACCTCGGTCGAAGCACAATCGCTCGGAGAAACCACCTCTCCAGAACCGAAAACTTTGAATGCATCAGGCTCGGATGATGTTTTCTCCTCAAAGACTCGGCCCCGTTTTACCCTGCTGTGAGCGCCATCGCACGGCAAATGCATATCCCGTTTATTATTGTCGTCCTTTAGTTCGGAAACTGGCAACCCCTCCCCCTCTCTGAAAGAGCACAACCTTACCCTTGGAGGCCCTCCGATACCTACGACGGCAAGATTAATACATAAAAAGGGGAAATTGTCTTCCCAAATGTACGAGGGACAAGGAAAAAGCAATATACACACATACTATGATATTTTGCTTCCCATCTGTCCTGAGACACAGCTAGCCATCTACGCTCATCATAGGTCGAATGGGTCGCCAGCTTTCGGACCCAACAGGGCAGATTAGGAACTTCGCCCGGCGCCCATGAAATTGCTGCATAGAAGGGAGAAACACGATCATTAAACTAGTTTCCACCATGAGCAAATCTGAGAAAGCACGAGACGCTCCACTCACACGTATTATTCCAATCCTTGGGGAATGGAATAAGTTCCACGGGGATAACGTCGGCCGTCTGGACCCGGACAAACCAACTAATACACTCTCGATCTCTATCTTCCTCATTATCAACAATAAAGGGCGTGGACAAACGACACCGTAAGGTTAGCAGACCTCGATGATGATAGGGCCGGCACAGCCTGACAAGATGACTGAGCATGAATTCAAGCCCTGCCTTCTCCTCTAGGAACCTCATCTTCAGCACTATTCGCCAAAACAACGGATGTATCTACGCCAAAGTAACCCGATACTTTAAACAAAAATCGAGTACGGCCCTATCAAGAGGGCCTAGTGCGAAATGGTACAAGTACACATTCAGGAATCCATCGGCAAGGTCTGTGATACCCTCATCTGGGGGAAGCACCTGTAATGCTACCCCCTCGTCCCAGCCGCAGTCTCTCCTCACTAGCTCAAGGTGCTCCTCTCTTATCGAAGACATAGTCTTCAAAGTAAACTCCCGTAGATCCTGAGCGCTGGGAGTGGAACTCTCCCTTCTTTGTCGGGTAGACCCTGAAGTAGCAGTCATGTCTATGGCGGAACTAGCAAACTGGAGTGGGAACCAGCACAAACACTTTGGTGCTAAGGTAACGAAATACTCGACGCCAAAATAGAAGGATAGCTATCTAAAATATTGCAATCTCCCAAGAAGCGGGAGAAACTCCATATATATATGGGGAAACAACAATGGTCCGCCTAAACAAGTTAGGCCCCGGGAGGCTAATGGCTTCAATACCATTCACGGGGTGGTACCCGACCTCGAGGACCTCCATCAAAAGAGAAGTTAGGCTTCAAAAATCCATCCACGTCATCTATAGTTGCGAGTTGGTACCCGACCTTGAGACCTCCGTCAAAGAAAAGTTAGGCTTCAAAGGGCCCACAAGATCATCTCCAGTTCCGAGGTGGTATCCGACCTCGAAGGTTCCTCTCAAGAAGAAAAGTAAGCACTTCGAGCTCCGTCCATGAGGGCTCGACCTCAGGACATCGCCTAAATATGTGTAACCCCTCCTCAGGGACCTACTTACAACGCCTTAAAATGTTATCTATATCATGTTCAAAGTAAATCTTCAGGTGCCTGAAGTTGACCTTCACTTAGAGACCACTCTCAAAAATTTCAAGGTTCGATGCGTTGTCTTCATGTGACTCGAGGGTCCCGATGACCCAAGTCTATCGGACAGTTTCATGCTTGGTTCGAGGAACAACGGTAGGCTCGGAAATGAGCCATTTCTATCAACCAAAGACTAGAAGGAATACTCGCATCCGATTTAGATATTGACAATCGTCAACAGAAGCATACGTTCAAAATTCCCACAAATATAAAAGAATATGACAAACATCAAAGGCAGAAGTTAAGAATTTTACATTCATATTTGTAAACATTTGGTTCCTTACATATGATTACAAAAGCCTACAAAGGGTCTCTACACAAAAACAAAGAAGCAAAGAGATATACGTAGTGAAAGCCTAGAGCCTAGTTTACTCACCAAGGTCCACCTCCTATAGCAATGCCTTCGGACATCCTCTCTTTGGGCATGCATCCTCAAAGGAAATATCTTCCAAAGTGATGTTTCATCGGGAGCCTTATCTCGGTCTTCGACACTGATATCCCTAAAGGATAAGTCGAAGAGCAGGAAGGGATGAAAAAATTCCATAGCCCGCCAAAGGTCAAGGACCCTTACTGGCCAAGAGAGCCTCGGAGAGGCGATAGACCTGGAGAACGTCTGTTCGCTTGCACGGCTACTTTGAATTCACTTCTTGGGACATTGAGTCGTGCAACTTACCAGCCTAGGGTGAAGTGCCACGCCGAACCGGGGTATGAAGATGAGCATCGGTGTATAATCCAAGCCACCCCTCCCCGTGAGTAGCAGTGTATACTCCGAATAACTTTCTAAAATAGGGAAAGTCAATCCCATATATATCATCATCTCGAGCCAATAAGAACAGCAATAGCAGGCGTAACAACAACAGCAGCAATGACAAGACGGTATGATCTTGCTCAACAAGGGGAAACTCAGGCAAAAGCCACCACGCGGCCGATGGGAGTGCTGCCAAACAACCTTAAGGTCGTGAACTCCAAACATGGTGATTAATAATATAGAAAGATGGCGAGAAGAAAGGGATGAATGAATGGAGGAAGGCACTTGGATAGAGACATAACACCAGAATACCCTCATTTATAGGAGATAATGACACGACCATCAATGCCTTTAGAAGAATGATCGGGAGGTACAATTAATGCGTCCTTGAAGAATTGAATCGACGGCGGTACCACCGCTTTGAAGAACGGGAATCGACAACGAATTGAATGGCGTCGAAAAGATAAGTCCATGGGATGTCCCGGTTATCGTGAAAACCCGTGCCATAGGTTGCATCTTCGGCATGACGTCGTCACGGAAAGCCCGAGGAGTCAAGCATCAGCATCGTTTCCCATCGCTTCGTTCTAGGAAACGCGGAGACTATCTGTATGCGGCAAAATCAGAGGGTTCAATTTCTTGCTATTAGTTCATTTCAGAAGAACATCTCGAGGACGCGAAGCTACGACCGAGTTCCCTCCATCGAAGCTTGTTGAGGCCCGATCTAGAGTTAAAATGGGGAGTTCCCAGGGCACACGGCTAAGTCTGACAAGGTCGATCTACCCAGAACCTATATCAGGGTGTCGCCTCTCGCCGTCCCATCTCCATATCTTTGTAATTAATGCCTTTCGTACTATCTTGGAATTCCCCTCCTATATAAAGGGGATCTTTGCCATTTTGTAAAGGGCTGTTGTTACTCCAACTATTCTATACAAGATAAATACAACTCTCTCTCTCTCACTCTCTTTTCTCTCTAATATATTCCTTCGATATTATTACTCTTATTTGTTGATTTCATACGTGTTCTTCATTTATTGCTCTTCATAGGCCATAAAGAGCCTCTAACAATTACATCCTAACTGTTAGCCCTTTTCCGATTATCCCCGATAGCTCGAGCCCGAGCCCAGACATCGACCTCGAGGTCTCGCATCGGTTAGTCCGAGGCCCGAATATCTAAACCCCCTTCGACTATAAATTTCATTTTGGCCCGCATTTCATCTTTTATGTTCATATATCTAGCATCAACTGCTTAACAACTAGCGTAAAAATAGATCACGTATTTTTAGAGTCCCGTAAACAAATTTAATTGTCATTACCATTTTCACGGTAAACAAGAAAATATCCATATATTTTATGTTTTCATTATAGAAATCGTGATCATACTGTTAAAGAGAATGGAATTGAATTTTTGCTCTTAAGAAAAGAAAGATTAAATTCTTTAGAAAAGAAAAAATTCTTTGCATTTGAAAATCCCAATGAATGATCTCAATTTTCAAAATTATAAGTTAGTTGGAGTTAGGAATAAGACATTCAACAATCTAATCTTACTATCTCACTGCGGGCGGGCATAACTCACAGAAAATAATAAAATTCTAATCTTGTAAATACTAAAGAATCAATACAATAAAAGAAACAAATTGATAAACTAAAAATCTTATGAAGGATTAAGATGAGAAATTCAAAAAAGTGTAAAAATTAATCTAAGGATTAAGGTCTGAAGATGAAGAGTAACTGTTGAGAGAATTGAGAGAATAAAAGAATGAAGCAATAAGGTGGCTTTATATACTTAGTGGGTAAAATTATAATTTTGTTAAAGCTTATTGGGCTATAGGTTAAACTGTTAACAAAATTGGGCAAACCGAGACCTGAACCAATAACTCAATAGTCAAATAACATTAAACCGTTATCGCACTATTTACCCAATAGCCCGATATCGATAACTCAATAGTATTTTATCGGTTATATCTGGTATATGCCAAGCCCTAGCATACACTATACTCTATTCAAAGCTCAATAATATTTTACCTTCTTGCTTATTTATATTGTTATTATTACCTCCGGAAGTTCTGCTCCCGAAATCAAAATTTCTATTATCTTATCTCGATTTCAGCGCTAAGTATTATATTTTTGTCTAATCTATCTATCATTTTAGGATCATCTTAGAGAGCTTCACTTGAAGGCTACAATTAGTGTATTTTAAGCTACTTAAAGAATATATAATCCTACTTTTGGAGTGCTCTTGTCTAACAACGTAGATTGCGCAGTACATAAATTCAGAGGCGGATTCCGGACTTGAGATTTATGGGTTCATACCGTAATTTTAAATTAATATACAATAATAACTGAGTTCGCAGTTAAATATTTATAAATATTTTGTGAATTTTTAATTATAAATACAAAGTCTACGCAAGAGTTATTGGGTTCCCAAAAACCCGTATTCGATGCTCTAGGTCCGTCCCTTTGGCATATTGTGACTCAAATTAGGAAGCATGCCCCGAGTCTGAAATAGTTTGACTTAGAGGAATTGAATGTGCCTTTGACCTCTTCCTATTTTAATCTTTTGTGACAACCAGTTGCACTGCACAAACAGTTCCTTCACTACATCTCCAGTAACGACTAATTAACAGACATTTTCACCAAGTCATTGACCCACAAACATACTTCAATTCCCTGACAAACGAATTTGGTTTAAAGTCAAAAATACAATAAGCATTTTTTTTAAAAATTTGAACTACGAAAAATAATTTTCAAATCACTAGTAGCAGATGCGGAGCTAGAATTTTGAGTGTGTGGGTTCTAACTGTAGCTCCGCCCCTGTTCATATGGTATTCTGCCATTAGCTTCAGAGCTTGAGCCCAAAATAACAGTTATAACTAATATTCTTGCTTCCCACATTTATTCTATAAAATATAATAACAAATTTATCTCTGAGTAGTATGCAATTGGTCTCACTAAAAAAATTAAAAACAAAAAAGTAGGACCAATAGACCACATACTTTGTTAGTCAGCTTGTCGAGGATTCAGGATTTCAAGTTTGAACTTTTGGAAAGAACAACACTCACACCCACGGTCACAAAGCAGATCAACAGAGCAGAACCCTAACATTTTTTTTTTGATTTGGGGTTTTCGATTTCCTCCTTGTTTGGAGTTGGAACTTGCAGAGTCGTTTGGTAGGTGAACAATAAAAGAGGTTGAAAGGTAGCGAAGTGGTGAGTGAGACTTTGAAGTAAAGTGGTGCTAAAGGTCAGATATATGGCTACCATGGAAACTGTGATTCAGAAAAGGAAAAGTTTAAGAAGAAGGTGAGAGAGTCAATGAGTCACATTTACAGTCAGTGGACTGAAATAATTTTTTCAACATAGTTAAATGAATTGGGATGTCTATTAGAAAGAAAAAGACTATTAAAATAGTTAGTAAAGTTAGAATTTCAGCTAAAGTTGTTGATTGCTTATAGGAGGATTCGAACTCGGGTATTTTATAGTGAAGCCAGAATCCCTTACCATTGAACCCAAATGACTTTTGTTATTGGGTTCGGCAGACATATATATATATATAAGTTTGAAACATTTTCAGTACAAATACAGGGTTACGAAAAAAAGTCACTGGATTCGTCCGAACCCGCACCCACTACTGTACCTCCGCCCCTGCTAGTAAGCCGATTGAAGCAACATTTATTATGATGATGATGGTACTCAAAATAATTATGTGCATTTTAGCTACAAAATTGAAGTGCTCTATTTGCAAGAAAACTTTTATTTTAATAGTACCACCAGGACAATGTAAGAATATACCAAGATATTTCTAAGTTCCCTCCAACCACTCATTCCTATATATTTATGCCACTACCAACCCAATGCTAGCTCCTAAGAATTACTTTTAGTTTGTCTAAAGCTCTCATACTCTTTCAGTGAACCAAAATGATGAGGTGCTCTATGCGTTTGTTATTAACTGTGTTCCTCTTGCTAATGGTTGTCTTCGCCACTGGTAAAAATTTCTATATCTTGCTCTTTCTAACTTCTTTCCAGTAATCACGTTCTCTTGTCGACTTACTGCTTCCAGCTCAGATATAATAACTGCACTTGTTGTTTTTGGCTCAAATACACATAGAGGTGGAGCAAGGATTACAAATTTACAATCATGCCGTGAGGCGAGGCGCACCAAGCAAAAACTCCCTGAGGCGATGCTGTGGGAATAAAGTCTCAAGAGGCGTACGCCCATCAATTCGGCGTATATATTCAGACGTTTGAGGCGCATTGTTTTTATGAGGCATAAGCTCCAAAGATTTTTTTCAAATTAAAACAAAATTTGTTGAATAAGTCCTTCATATAATATCCAATTTCTCAAAAGTCAGCTTGGTAATTACTCAAATTTTTTAAAAAGGAACCCGGATGTATTAAATTTAAAAGTCAAGACTTTTTATTATTGATTGAAGCCCTAATTCATGGTATTTTCAAATTCTTTATCTTGTCCGCTAGTCTGTTAATATCTCCCAAAAGCAACGAATATTTTTTTTTTTTACAAATACAAAGAGAACAACATTCTCCTTCATAACATCACGTTCAAAGTCAAATTGCAGGTTAGTCATCCTTTTTGTTCCTCCATGTAGAAAACTTTATTCTTTTAGACTTAAGTTACTTGTGCTTGTAAGTAGCGTATAACATATATTGTTTTGAGTAGTTTTTTGTGGGATGGAGCACATCTATCTATCTATCTACATATATATTTAAAGTTTTCTTCCATTTATATGTAATTTTACATGTTTATAAATATTTACTGTAATTATATTATTTTATAAAATATTAAAAATTAAATACCTATGGGCTTATGGCCCATGTCTCAGGGCTTACACTAGGGCTGCTTATTGGGCGAATTGGGCGGTTATTTATTCTTAACGGTTTGACTTATCGGTTATCGACTTTTAAATGTATTAATCCGCTAGCCACCCGATAAGGTATCAGACGGATTGATATCGGTTTAACTCTTATTGGACGGTTTATCGGCCTAACAATTCATATATATATATCATTTATACATTCAAGAGCCTTAGACATTGGCATGCCAGTGATTATTTTTGTTAACTGGAAACTTGATTTAAAAGGATATTGCTAACCAGCAAGAATTTCCGACATGGCAAATACTTGTTCATCTCCATGATTTTTGTATCACTATATGTTGGCTTCTCCAAATAAGGTTCAGATGATAGCATGGCTGGTTTGATCTATGGTGAAGATGGAGTTTCCTTTAGTTAACTTTTTCGCTCAAAGATCAAGAATTATGCAAGTTATACGGGACATCACTGACCATCTTGGGAATCAAACTCAAAATAGTTGCAATATCAATGTTTTCTATTGTTAACCATAAGACCACTTCACCATTCTCAAAAAAACCATAAGAAATACTTTAACTGGCCATTAGATTTTCTTATGTTGAATTTCACTTTCTTTCAAAAGAGTTGTTATTTGAAAAATAAAGCGCTGACAATAACATGATTGCTTCAAATATGAGAATGCACAGTTGATATCAATTTGACGGTATTATGATTTGTGATTACATCATGCTGTTAGTTGCCCGTTTAAACTCATTGATTATATATATTCTTAACGGGTTAATGGATTAGCCGTTAAGAAAATTGAATAATCCGCCCCCAAATCGATAAGCCGTTAATAAAAAAAATTTAATCTGTTCCTCGTCCGTTAAGCCGTTAAGCCGTTACCAGTAAGCCATTAAGCTTCGGTTTGGTTCGGTTTTCGGTTTCAGATCGGTTTTGAACACCCCTAGTTTACGTCTCGCTGAGGCATATGTAAAACGCCTCACCTTACGCCCACGCCTTTTAAAACACTGTTAATAATTGAGTTCTAAATTTATTATTTATATATATTTAGTAAATTTATTAATGCAAATACACTAAAGTAAAAGCTATTAGGTGCGGTCGAATCCACAGTCGGACTTCTAGCTCTGCCCCTAACACACACATACCAACTTTCCTTATATATTTAAATCAACTATTAAAAGTATATTTGTGTGATGGTTTTGAATCACTTGTGATAAAAGAGTGCCAAGCTAGTGCAATACTAGCATTCTAATCCTCACGGGTAGGGGTGTACATAGACGGGGTTGGTTCGGTTTTTATCAAAAGCAAACCAAACCAATTATATCAGTTTGGATTGGTTCGGTGTTGTCGGATTTTTCGGGTTTTGGGATTTTTTTGTTAGATGAATATTATTTCAATCTTACGTTGTTAAAATTATAGATAAAACTTTGATAAGTGAATATATGTTTAGTATATATAGAAAAAATTGACAAACATATGATCTAATTAAAATATTCTAATGAGAGAACTTTTTTAGTAACACATGATAGTTATTTTCTTAGTCGTCTAACAATAATTTTTCGTTAATTTATGCTTTCAAGGTTAATACATGAGAGGATCCCAAATATTTCTATATTTTCTGAAGAAAAATCACTACAAAGTCTTAAAAATATAAATAAAATTTATATATTTATATGTCGGTTTGGTTCGAATTTTTTTATTCAATACCAAATCAAATCAAACCAAACCTAATCGGGTTTTATAATCAGGTTGGTTTGGTTTTTCGGTTTGGCGTGATTTTCCGGTTCGGTTTGAACACCCCTACTCACAGGGCTGAAATAATAATGGATCGCCTTTACTTACCCAAATTGGCTTTTTTCTGATTTTCTTTTACCGAAGGTTTTTAATGTGCTTAGATAGTTTTATGAACTGTTCTATTAATTATTTTGGTGATTGTGCTTGATGTGTAAAAATGAAGAGATGGGACCAGTAATGGTGGCAGAGGCAAGGAATTGCGAGTCGCAAAGCCAACGGTTCAAAGGAGTGTGTGTAAGTAACAGAAACTGTGCTTCTGTTTGCAATACAGAGGGCTTCCCTGATGGAAAATGCAAAGGCTTACGTCGCCGATGCTTTTGTCTCAAAAACTTTTTCTCTCTCTACTAAGTGAAGTAGTTAACTATGTAGTCGGGTGGACATCGGTCGGTTCGGATCGATAATGAATATTATCGGTTTAGCATATCAGTTATCGGTTTACAAATTTGATAAACCGATAAGATATCGGTTATCGAGTATCGGTTAATCGGTTATCGATCATTATCGGTTCGGTTATCGGTTTACCCAATAAGATAACTCAATTGCAAAAAAGAAAAGACAATTTACTGGAGTTAAGCAAAAAAGAGAATAATTCACAGATAATATACTAAAGACTTGTGCTAGGAATAACTAGTAAGGTCCATGAAGAATGAAAATGAAGCAATTGAAGAGTGGGGTTGAGAAAGAATATGAGAGAATGAATTGAAGCCCCAAGCATTTATACTTAATGGTAAAGTCATAATTTTATTAATTCTTATTGGGTTATCGGTTAACCCATTAACAAAATTGGCAAACCGATGCCCGAACCAATAACCCAATAATAAAAAAATTCTAAATCGTTACTGAATCGTTAATCCAATAACTCGATACCGATAACCAAATAAACAATTAACGATTCGGATTATCGGTTTTACCCTGTATATGCCCAGCTATACTATGTCAGTAAGAATAACGTGCAATTACATATATAGCTATTGTCTAATTATCGTGAGAGAGCATTTTTATATTTATTTTATTATAAAGAACTAGAAATATACGATGTTAAATCATGGGGGCCTGACATGCTGTCCCATTTGGGCTGTTTCATTTCCTCTTCCAATCCTATGGTTTGTTCTTCTTCGCTTTCATTGTGAGAATATTTTATTAAGTGTTGAGTTTCTTGATTTTTGTGCTTGGTTATTTTGAAAAAAGCTTCTTTACCTTCGTAAGTGTATTGGTCAAAATTTGACCGTCACGACCATGCTGACCGACATGTTGTCTAAGTAACTAGGCGACATCAGATAATATAGTCCAGTTCATGCCTGCTTCCTGACGGTCGACAAGTTTACAAAAGTAACGTCTGAAAGCACAACCAAGATACAATAGTGGCAAAGAGATACCGAGTCAAGGAGAGAGCGAGGATGCTCTGACTATATATAGCCATAGAAAGCTCTCAAGAAGAGGGGCTTCTCCTATTTCTGAAAAGGAAGAAAACAAAAACTTCCTTCTTGTATTCGAGAAAAAGAGGTTATGACCTCAGAAAAATCTGTAAATCTATTTTCTCATCAATTGACGAGAAAGATAATGTCGAAGCCTAATAAGATCAATGATATCTCTTTCATCCCATATGCAGTCATTATTGTTAACCTTTCGATCTGGAATTAATTATGTCTGACTAAGATTTACCCCTTCATCTTCGATTGATTTGTTCAAAAAGGTTCTGGTATCTTTTGAGTCAAACAATTTGGTACCGTCTGTGGGAATTTCTTAGTGAAAATTTCCTAGTGTTTTCCAGATCGAAACCAGGAAATACTATCACCTGCCAAAAGGAGCGCGGAGGGAAAACCCAACCCACGTAAGGCACAGGAGCAGCACAGAAGAGGAAGAAGAGACAAGCAAAATCACCAGGCTCAGGAATCTTCGCCCCATCAACCATTGATATACCAAACAAGACAAATGGTATTACCAACCTATTCTCCCCCACCAGACTACCGGATGAGGGTAAGGAAAATATCATCCTCGTCTCGTGCTTCTTATTCAAACGAGAACATAAAATCCGCGCGGACGGACGGATAAAGATACATCCCAAGTGAAGAACAAAAATTACTTCAGCACAACCGAAACACCGCCTGCCGGTGACATCACCGGAGCTGAACGGCAAGAATCGGATGGGAAAACCATAATGTGCACACAGCACAAACCTAAACGAAACGTTAAACACCTTGTATTCACCGGCGTTGAGCCTTTTGACGCAAGAAATATCAAACGAACTGGGGCTCCCACGGATGATGTCCAACTCGCCAGAAACTAGGACTGATGACAGAGTATTTCGATAAGTTCGAAATAATACCCTTTATGTCACGACCCGGATTTTTTATCCTCGGAAGTCGTGATGGCCCTACTTGTAGAAGCTAGGCAAGCCATAAATCATAACTCCTAACTCTTTTATTTTAGATTCTTTTCATCAATCATAACAATAACGTTACATATTTAAATAACAGCAGAAATATGAAATTAAAGCGAAAGACTTAAAATAAATAAACTGAGAATGCGGAAATCATCAAATACCTCTACCCAAGAACCGGTGTTACAATATCCACGGACTACTAAGAATACTAAATACAACAGTTTGAAGAAAAAATAACATTGTATGTCTCGAAACATGAGATAACAGAATGAGAAGTAAGATAGGGGAGACGCCAGGCCTGCGGATGCCTGCAAGGCTACCTCAGTGTCTCGGTGGACTGAAGGAAGATTCCCGAACTACTGCTGCTGTCCGGTATTTGGATCTACGCAAAAGAGCACAGAGTGTAGTATCAGCACAACCGATTCCATGTGCTGGCAAGTGCCTAGCCTAACCCCGGTGAAGTAGTGACGAGGCTAGAACCAGACTCCAGATAAACCTGTGCAGATATATATACAAGTACAACGGAGAAGTAGCAAGAAAATAACAATTTAAGCTGGGGATGGGAGCATACTTCAGGGGCAACAGATAGAAATATAATATCAGGAATAATAGAGCGTACAACTACAAATTAACTTTTAACACAAATAAAGAGATAAGGCAACTTTTATATTCAACTCATCATGTTGCAGGCGTGAAACCCGATCCCATTTCTCAATATCTCCTGGTAGGCGTACCACCCGCTCCCATTTCAATATCACTTGTGGTAGGCGTACCACCCGCTCCTATTTCAATATCATCTATGGTAGGCGTACCACCCGCTCCCATTTCAATATCATCTATGGTAGGCGTACCACCCGCTCCCATTTAAATATCACATGTGGTAGGCGTACCACCCGCTCCCTTAACCTCCAATACAATACACGATACAATCACGGCAAGGGAACAATCAATTAATAACTTTCAGGCAAGGGAACAATCAAATTAATAATCTTCCCGGCAAGGGAAACAATAACAGCAAGTCAAACATCCCGACAAGGGAGAGTCAGTTATAACAAGTCCTGTTCAACTTCTACTTGGCACAACTAATACCAATATTCAATCACAATATTCATATGATCAATCAAGGATACACAATTATCAAATTAAGACTCACGGTCATGCTTGTCGTAATGAGAGTGAGGGTGTTGTCCAATAGTGCTCTGTATTTAACAGATGTAGAAGGCGAATGTGTGGATATGGTTATCAAGTCTGGTACAATCAAAAGATGTTACGAATGTTTTCTTTGGTTTATTTAATCGTACTCGGCATATTTTGAAGATTGAAATGACAAAGGTATTTTGTTCTGCTATCTAAATACTTTATCCTTCGTTACCCCCTTTGAGCCTTATTTATTTTTTTTCATACCCATCTTTTGGAATCAGTGGCAAAGATCAGAAGCACAAGTGTGAAAGACAAGTAAAGAAAAGAAAAAAAAAGAGAAAAAGAAAAAAAAAAGAAGAAAAGAAAATAAAGGAAAAAAAAGAGAGAAAAAAAACAACAAAAAAAGAAAAGAAAAAATAAAGAAAGAAGAGAAAGTGGAAGAAAAATAAAGGAAAAATCACAAAAACAAAGCAATTTTTATGAGATGAACTACGTTCGACCTGATTCCTTTTAAGGATACATAGGCAGCCTCAGGGTTCGTCCCATCAAAATAAAAATCCAAAAGTCCCCAAGCAAGAAACTGGGGCAGAAGTTACGGTTGTTGTAAGAAATCTAATTCCGGAAGTTGTAATTTTAAACCCATTTGAATTGTTTTTGAGACATTAGTACTCTTTCTTTCTAATCCTATCCAAAAGCCCACATTTCGGTCCAAAGAAAGACCTTCTGATCAATCTTCAAAAAATATCAAGTCGAGCAGGAAGTGGTGATTCATATCAGGGGAAACACTCCGGTACAAGCAGGAAAATTAATGAAAAATGAGAGAATCTTTTGGTGAAAAGCCTCACGGGCACCGTAAGGCGATGAGAGTTAAGAGAAATCAAAATGAGAGAGTCTTATTGGTGAAAATCCTCACGGGCACCGTAAGGCGATGGGAGTTGAGAGAAATAAAAAATGAGAGTCTTATTGGTGAAAACCCGCATGGGCACCTTAAGGCGAAAGTATGTTGAGAGATGAGCAAATGAGAGAGGTCTGTTGGTGAAAATCTTTCAGGGCACCGCAGGATGAACAATGTAAAGGTTTGGGTGAAGAAATCAGGTTATGGAATTCCAGGGCAACAAAGTATGGCAACTGAAAGTTGATTGGTTGGACAGATTGGGCCGGTTAATCCAAAATGCATGTCATGATCAATGGTACCAGCTCTTCCACTTAGATAAGTCTCTTTTCCTTTTTCTTTTTAGTAAGTCGCCCGGTTTTGGATTTTCTTTATCCTTAACTCTCAAGGTCATTGCATTTTATTTCTTTTGGAGTTTTTGTTTCTCTAAGATGTTCCAATGTCAGTCTTGTTCAAAGCAAATAAGAAAGGATTTCAAAGCTCATTACTATCTTCCAAAATTGCAAAGCACAGTGTGGCCAGAACATACCAAAGATAGCATGATGTAAAGTGGGCTACAAGGAGTCACCAGAAATTTCATCGGCGGAATGATTTGGTAACTTCATGGGGATACAAAGGCTCAGATAAAGGGGTCAGAGATATAAAACAACAGTTTGGGTATAGAACACTTGGGTCATCAAAGGTCATGAGGTTTGAAAGTAAGTCAGAGACTCAAGCGGCTTGGGGGTGATTTGGAGAAGCAGATCAAAACAAAACACGACAGCAGAGACATCTTCAACAAGAATGCCATCAGCTAACCACCATTTTAAACTGACAAGATTTTCCTTTGATTGAAACAGGGGCAGAAAATTTTGTTTGTTTTGGAGTAATTCTTCGTAGGGGAAGAGCAAGCACCAAACACATTTGACCGTAATCTCTCAGGACCCTCCTAGAAAATGTGTCTTAGTTTAAATTTCAAAACAATCATGAATAACATAGTTTAGCATAAAGGAATGTAAGTTGGCTTCAAAGTTTGCATGTTTAAGATAGGATTCAATTAGGAGTTTTCAGCATCGCCCCCCCCAAATAATGGGACCTAGTTTCAAGATTTCCATTAGATAACAAGATGTAGCGTAAATTCTATTGTAGGGTAGTATAATTTAGCTGAAAAATTATCACTTTAAAGATAAGACTTGATTTTGATTTTCAGGACCTTCCCGGATAATATGATGTAGTTTAAGACCCTCTTAGATAACAGGACTTAGCGGAAGTAATACCTCTAGAAGACACAACTTAGATTTATAATTATCATTTAATTAAGAGTTGTCAGGACCCTCTGGATAATAGGACCTAGCTTTCAGATTCTTAGTAATACTTGGTAAAATGATTCAGTTTAGCACTCACCTATGTGCCTAGCTACTAAACTGGGGCAGAAAATTTTCTTTGTTTTGTCCATTTTTGTTGAAATCAGGTACCCGCTTGGAGAATAGGGAATACATTTCGAGTTTAGCAATCAGGAGCCCGCCTGGAAAGCATGGGAATACATTCAAGTTTAGCAATTAGGAGCCCGCCTGGAAATCATGGGAATACATTCAGTTTAGAAATCAGGAGCCCGCCTGGAAAGCATGGGAATACATTCAAGTTTAGCAATCAGGAGCACGCCTGGAGAGCATAGGAATACATTTCAAGTTCAGCAATCAGGAGCCCGCCTGGAAAGCATGGGAATACATTTCAAGTTTAACAATCAGGAGCCCGCCTAGAAAATATGGGAATACATTTCAAGTTTAGCAATCAGGAGCCCACCTGGAAAGCTTGGGAATACATTCAAGCTTAGTAATCAGGAGCCCACCTGGAGAGCATGGGAATACATTCAAGTTTAGCAATCAGGAGCCCGCCTGGAGAGCATGGGAATACATTTCAAGTTCAGCAATCAGGAGCCTGCCTGGAAAGCATGGGAATACATTCAGGTTTAGCAATTAGGAGCCCGCCTGGAGAGCATGGGAATACATTTCAAGTTCAGCAATTAGGAGCCCACATGGAAAGCATAGGAATACATTTCAAATTTACCAATCAGGAGCCCACCCGGAAAGCATGGGAATACATTCAAATTTAGCAATCAGGAGCCCGCCTGGAGAGCATGGGAATACATTTCAAGTTTAGCAATCAGGAGCCCACCTGGAAAGCATGGAAATACATTCAAGCTTAGCAATCAGGAGCCCGCCCGGAAAGCATGGGAATACATTCAAGTTTAGCAATCAGGAGCCCACCTGGAAAGCATGGAAATACATTCAAGCTTAGCAATCAAGAGCCCGACTGGAAAGCATGGGAATACATTCAAGCTTAGCAATCAGGAGCCCTGCTGGAAAGCATGGGAATACATTCAATTTTAGCAATCAGGAGCCCGGCTGGAGAGCATGGGAATATAATTCAATTTCAGTAGTCAAGAGTCCGCCTAAAGAGCAAGGGAATACAATTCAAGTTCAGCAGTCAGGAGCCCGCCTAAAGAGCAAGGGAATACAATTCAAGTTCAGCAGTCAGGCGCCCACCTGGAGAGCACGGGAATACATTTTGTGAGCACGTGATTTTTGCTCTCACGACGATTACTCCCAAAATTATAAAATAAAATAGTTTTTGAATGGATT